>JBBMOY011214766.1:0-16105 GCA_037951405.1 Platydemus manokwari | reverse complement strand
TTAATAATAATGTTCTGATAATAATCAATTATAATTATAATGAAAACACTAAGAATAATTAATAAAAATTTTAATAAATAATAATTATTATCATTAATAATGGTTATAATAATAATCAATAATTATTATTAAAAGTAATAATAATAATAATAATTTTACAAATTCAAAAATTATTATTAACATATATAAATCTATCTCAGTTTCATAAAATGGCTCAAATTTTTCAAAGCACAATTTTACTTCTTTTAGAAATTTTAAATATTTTCGAAACAATTTCTCGTACACGAAACGAATGGATGGAATGATTGATGTTGGAAAAATTTTTATTCAACCACAAATTGGAAAACCCATCAATTAATTCTCATATTCCTCTATAATTAACTCACGTTAGTGTTCCTTTGGTTTCACATTACCGGATAATTCTTCAAACCAGCCATTCGACTAAGAAGTCATTTATTAACGGAAAATTTAATTATTGGTTTCGTGGAAAATCTCTGTAATTGAATGTTAGCAAAGAAATACTTCGATTGAGAACATTAAAGGGTCCATGAAATCACACGAAAAACAATATTGTAAAATATAGAAATGGATGACGTTGATTGAAATCATCATTGTTAGTAATTATCATTTAAGGAAACATCTCTTAGATCATTCTTCACATTTTCGTATCACTTCAATAAATTCGGAAGATAATATTATTATGTTGACTGTGACTGAATAATCTTTATAGGTTTCGGTTATTTGTTAAATTTTTATGATTATATTTATTATTATTGTGGATTTAATTGATAAAATAAGTAATACCAGTAATATTATTATTGGTACTATTACTATTATTTCCATTAATATATTATTAGTAGTGTTGCTTTTGTTATTATTTTCAGTAATATAATCATTGTTGTCATTGGCAGCATTAAAGATTAAAGAAATTTTTGAACGACTTAGAAATTCTCCAAAAGTGAGTATTTATATACTTCGATCAAATATGATGGATGTGAGATGAACGGACATCAATGGCGGAATTGTTTCAGGAGCGGAAATCGTAATAATATCAACGTGAAGCATAGGTCGCTCATCTATATCGAAATGGATATTGATTGACTAAATGAGGGGAGACAAACATGGCAAATAAATGAAAGATTGACCGAAATTCAACTTGAAATTATCAAAGTCAGAAATCTTAATCTCAACATTTACCGAAGCCACAATCAGGATCAGCATATGCGATAAAGATATACAAGCTCGATCATCAAAAATAAAAACCAAAGCAAAAGAAAATTCTTTGATAAAAGATAAATGTAAAATTAGAAAAATTAAAAAGCGAAAGAAGATTTGGAAGTGCTTTTGCAAAAGACAAAATATGTCCATTTTTCATGGGAAACCCACTGCGCGAGAGTCTTACTTTGTCAACAGTTTCAGAACGTACACTCTACAAGTCAACAAACATCCAGTTTCAAATTTAAGATTTTGCAGAAAATTCCGCCGAAAAGATGAAACATAAAACCGTGTTTTTACCAGATGCCAAATTTCACAAACAATTCTGGATTGCAAGGCATGATGTCGTGATTAAAATTATGGAATATGGAATTCTCAAATACAAAAAATGTTAGCTGTCAACATCAAAAGTGTGGATCGACTTTCAAATAGAATAGAAGACCTTCTTTATTTACATAAAATACCCATTCGATATTCCAAAGAATGTGATATTTGCATGCACAAGAAACATTCATCAATGTTCATGTATTAATAAAAAAATTACTCTCGAAGAGCCCCGGTGGTCCATATTCATTGGAACTGTCGTTATTGGATTTTGTTGAACCTGAAAGACGAACAATGATACCGCCTTGGAGAAAATCGATCTGAAAGATAAAAAAAATTGAGGAAAATTACGTAACTTCAAACATCAAATAGAGTTATGAACAGAGGCAGCTCCATAGTGTGTCAAATAAAGCATAGATAGTTCATGAGGAATCAAGTAACAATTAATGCAGTATGTAATGCCAGGTGACTGTATAGAAACCGATGACAAATTCGAGAAAGTTTTAATGGTCCTGAACAATATTGATCAATCGATGGTGACGAACAACCAAAAACAAGAGGACTAAAAAAGAAAGACAATATAAGAAACAAACATGTGATACAGGCATTATCCGGTTTATTAATGCAGCTCAGAGCTTTTGTCGGGAATATTTGTATTTGAAAATAATTTTTTATTTTTCCGTATTATGTTATTGTTTATGAATGGTTTGTCATTCAAATCTTAATCAATTATTATTTTTATTATTAAGATATACTTGATTGGTTATAATATGAGTTCTTGTTGTATTGCTTTCAGTCACACTCTTGACTTTAGGAGACAAAATATGAATTCTTTAGCTTCTTAAACTTGACATTTAGACCTGCTGTCTCATAAGTTCAGTTGTCAAGTTGGTCACCTGTTAGAGAATATTATCATGTGGTTAATTGCATGCAATTCAAGATTGCAACAAGAGTTCTGAGGTGAACAGATGCTGAGCAAATAAGTTTTTTGTAATTAAGTTAATTCACAAATCTATTGCCAATCACCCCCGATCTGTGGTCGAAAATTTGACCTTGACCCTAAAAACATTGGTTAGATGAGTGTTCACTGAATTCAGAAGAGTATCCTGGATAAAGATTCATGTAATTATAGCTCTTCAGAAAGTAAATTGGGCTCTTAAATTAAGACAATCAGCAAGTCCATTTTATTACCTTAAATGTTTGATTCTTATTTTTACTTGCAATTATTGTGAATATTTACTCTATTTAAGAGAGAATAACCACTTTCAATTAAAAATAATCTTTATGAAAGATATCACAACTAAAATAACTTTTTGTTAAATTTTTATCATACCACTTATGATCTCATTTGTTGCATAATATCAGTTTTAAAAGAGTAAATTGCATCAATATTAACAAAATAAGAATAAATGATTCATAATGATAATAATAATTATAATAATAATAATTATTATTATTATTATACACGGGTGTTCATTTAAACAAAATTTTGTTTATTTATATTTTTTCCGTGCTTCAAAACCCAAAGCATGGAATAAAAACGTTACATGTTCTTTAAAATTGACGGTCAATCTAACATTGACCGGCACACAGATGGTCAGAATAGAGCAATACATCAGTTATTCCATATATAGTAATTAATTACTTCCACATTAATCTAATGATATATTTATATATTTGGCGCTATAATATTGAGAGCTATTACAAGCTTGTGTGCTAAATATATTTTTAGATAATTAATGGTTTGTTTGTTTTCGTGGTCTGCATGCCTTATTTTTATATTGTTAGATCTTAATCATATTGATTCTCACTTAAACAATTCCTTTGATACTATTTCCATGTGTGTAGTTGTCAATGGTCAAATGTCGTTAGCCTCCGTTATTGTTTCTTTTTTATATTTATTTCATGATAAATCAAGAACTCTAGAGATGAATAAAGAAAAATAAACAAACACGAAATTTATCCAAATCAAAAACTGAATTTTTCAAGAAAAACCTGATCAATATTCTGAGGAGCTGTTGAAAGATTATTCGGCAAACAGAATCAAAATCCACTTATAAGTACGACGGTTTAGGAGAGAACTAAATTATTATCGTAATGTAAAAATTTAATCGTCATAAAGTTATCAGTCGTTGATTTCATAAAGAGAAAGAGAAAAATTAATTCGATTGTTTTAATAATTTAATTTTTCATTTAAAAATACAGTAATTTGAATTCGTTTTTAAACCATTGTAATAAATATATTATCAGAATCATCTCCTTTTACCAGTCGATAAGAAGTGCTATGATTGGTTATCGAGCATTGCTACACGCTAACTAGGTGTTTCCTGTTAAACTTTCTCAACGTCACTGATACAGCTTTAGTTTTCTAATTTAATTCAGAGTTTTTAAACTTCGCATCCTAAACAAACAACCAATCGAAATATTCAAATAAATTACCATGTTTATTTGGCCATATCTGTTGTGCTTCATGATTTTACTGTACTAATTATATGTAACGTGTTCTTAATTTATTTACTTATCACATTGCGATTTATTTATTTATTATTGTGATATTTGTTTGTTTCCAATCATTTAATTCGAAGTTATAATGTATAACATTTGATATCACTTTATATTTAATTATTCTTTTAATTCATATTTTAAGTGTATGCAGAGCTGAAAATAAATAATAATAATAATAATAATAATAATAATAATAATAATAATAATAATAATATTAATAATAATAATAAAAATAACAATAATAATAATAATAATAATAATAATAATAATGATAACAATAATAATAATAATAATAAACATTAAATTTAATAATTAAAAATGGAGTATATAATTATTAAAAATTAAAGTTAATATTACAGAATAACTAGTTTATAAACGGGTGCGGCACAAGAAATTTTTTTAAGAAGCAAATTTAGTATTGGATTATTTGATTAAAATTTTCAAGCTGAAAAATTCATCCACCAATGAAAATTTATTATTTAATTTTAATCATGATATAACTTTTATTGAAAGCATTTACCAATAATTTGATTTTGTCTAAGTATTTAAAGACTTACTAGTTTAAAATCAGAAGCTTTAAAATCTCCGGGAAATAATCAATTGAAAATGGTTGGGTATCAAATGCCTCCTCAAAATAAATAATAATAAAATCATACATAAAAATTTTGAAGAAAAGCAGGCACCAAAACCCTCTAAAAATAGAAATTATATAAATTAAATTTATTAATATCAAAAATAGAAAAATAATTAGAAGATACTAAAATTAGAACTTAAAGAAGTTGAAAACCGAAAAATAGTATAGATAAAATATAAAAATAACACAAAATAACAATCAGTCAAAAGGAAAAAGAGAAGTAGTACAAAAGAAAAACAGTTACTCATAAAAAGGCCTACTGTTATTATAGTCAGAAGTTCGTAGTTAATTATAGAAAAACCCACAATTATTTCACATAAACAATCTATAATTGTCTATCCATAAGTGTCAGAAAAATCAAGTGCATAATAACGATTACCAATCGATCAAAATTAGAAGAAAAGATATTTACTGCAGAATTGTCCTAACAAAGTAAATTTAATCTTATCATTATTCTTAATTATTTAATGTGTTTTGATATGATAATTCTATTAAGCATTTTAATTAAAAGTAACTTGGGTCTTCTCCAATCACTTGTCTATTAATCATCTAAAATCTAGTTCAAACTCAGATTCTCTTATCTGCCGAATTTTGTAGGTCCCAACTATCTTAAACTTGAATAAAATGACCTTGCCGCTCTTCTATTAAATTCCATTACAAAATAATAGTGTTTAATTAAAAACACTGTTATTAAAAAGAAAAACCTGATTAATCATTATAATTTGATATTTTTTAATTTTTATTATTAGATAACTGTACGTCATTGAATTTAATTATATTATTATATTTTCGTTTATTTTCATTTATTTACATTAAAATTATTATCACTATTTCTATTAGTGCGCCTTTGGAGTCAGGCACAATATAAAAACTTTAAACGAACCAAAATCCTTCTGAACCCAAATGATTTATAAAACATAAACAACTTAAACAAAAGCATGTCAAAGTAGATTAAGTTGCAAACTAATGAAATGTAGGACATGTAGATATGATCTAATTTCTTACAATTATTTAGTTACTTGAATATGTACTTATTGAGTCATTTATAGAGCTTCGCAAGATAATTTACTATTTCACAAAAAGATTAATTTTGAATTAACAGAGTTGATGCTAGTTCAAAATGCCTACATCTTATCAATACTTCAGAGTTCTAAAGACCAATGGGTCACAATTGATCTAATATTATGATTTTCTGTCGCCTCGATTAACTTTAATGCACTTATGCAGACATGTTGAGTGGCTCTAGGTACTGCTGTATTAGATTTATAACTATTTATCAAATTATTAACTTCTAACTGTCTCAATTGCACCTTACTAAAAGATAATAAGGTGGTTTTGAAGGTGATTTTATTAATTAAAATTATGTGAAACCTTATGGCACCTACCAAGTACAATATTAAAACACTATTGCTTTATGAATACATTTTTATTGTTAATACGCATGTTAGGTAACCATTAACTGGCTAGTGCTCTATTCAGATGGTGAGGAGGGCGACGAAGAAAAACTCCCATTACCATAAGTTCATATGGTGAATGGAAGAGCCAAATAACCGGTGAGAAACATCTGCAAGCAATGACAGAGAAAAACATATTATTGCATACATCTACATCACAGCCTACATAACTGCCCCAATCAGTCAAAGCCCAAACATCCCAAAATGAGTTTAAAAACCCCACTGCACCAATCAAAACAAACCCGAAATGGAAGACATAGGAAATGAGAAACTGTAGTATGAATAATGATGTCTAGAAGTCAGTAAGAAAATCAACTGGTACTGCTCCAACAGCCTATTCGACAACTCAAAATATTCATTCGACATTCCAGAGAAATACTCAAACATTGATGACAGTTTACTTTAACCCTTGTGCATATTTGATATCTGATAAAAGCTTTTATAATTGTGCAAATTTGATAATTGATTATAATTTTTATAATATCTTGTAAATTTCTGATTTCAAATATTTCAATAAAATATATATTATTATTTATAAATCAAATATTTATAATCATAAAATAAATAAAGAATAAAAATGAATTTAATTAATAATTTTAAAGATTGACAAATTATATGGTAAAATTTGTAATGTCAATCAAATCAATGAATTATTTAAATCACTTTTAAAATGATAAATAATTAAGGAGCAAAGTGACAAAAATGGTTAAAAATTGCAAAAGTGATGGAAAATTTTAGATACAAAGTACCGAATCTCAGCATCTATATAAGCTGATTGATTTCCATCACAATTCACTCTTTAAAAAAAACCCTTAAGAAAAACTTCTTCAAGAATATCGACTTTCAGAACTTTATTATAGCAACATATGAACTTTAATAATTTGGCAACGATCGGTAAAAATTAAGCTCTAATAATTATAAACAATACTTAACAATAATCAGTAATAACAATCTTCTATCTAAACTAAATTAACTGTTATATAATAAATTTTATATTCAAATTTATAGGAACAAGGAAAATAAATTCTCCCCTTCCCGGCGAGATAATTTCACCCATTTTTTTATAATAAACTTTGTTTGAGTCGAATTAGTTTGAGCTGATTTTATTGTGTATTGTATTATTTTTGATAATAAATATAATCAATTTATATATAACTCTATATATAACACTAATTAAAAGAACTTGCACAACCCAACATACCAATTACAAATATACATCATTTATTAATATAATGGTTTAAAATACTCGTATATACAAAACTTACAAATCTTTCTGCATAATTCTAGAAGATCTAAGGTTAATAAACTCTCGTGAGAGGATTTCAAGATCACACCCGATAAATAGAAAGAATAAGCGATTGATGAAATCAATAGTTGATGATTTTATACTTTAAAATCTTACCTTATTTCCCCAAGGCTTTGAATCTTATATTAAGTGCACTGGGCGTATGGAGATTTTGAATCCCGTTCTCCGATTGATTGTAATTTTGATGTCATGTATTATCGTGCTTCTATACTGTAAACCACAGCCTGATTTCGTTTGTAACAATTGTGCATGTATTTATTGCGATTACTACTTTATACAAGCAGCAATGAGTCACGGTGTTTAATAGACTGGAATTTACTGTTGCAGAGAGAAATTCTCCGCAATTAATTTTATTATAGAAGAGATCAATTCTCGGTAATTAAATTTAATGCATTGCTAATTTTAGTCTGCTTTATTATTTTTATCTACTATCCGCGATAATGGGAGACAATTCATTTATTGTGTTATAATATATTTTTATTTTTATTATTTTATGAATAATTTTATTATAGGGGGAAATTTGAAAGAGTTTTTAAGTTGTTTTACTTTGATAGATATTATAAACTAGTTTAACCAGATTATTCCGGATCTAATTTATATTGAATTTTATCAACCGTATAACTTCCAGAATTTACATTAAAAATATTCAGAATTATTCCATACAACTAATACGGAATCATTGTCATTCAAATTCTTGATAGTCCCAAACATTAACAATACAATTAACACGCAAATATTAGTTAAAACAACTCGTTCGGTTTTTGCAATAAAAATGATATTAACTCAAAGACAAATAAACATAATTAATGTTAACCTCTTTATCGGTCATTTGTTCTTTCAATTAGGATCTCACTAACCAGTGTGAATATATATTAATGGAATGTTTATTAGACTGAATTTTAATCGACATTAACAAACGCCCGAAATAAATGGTTTAATAATCATAATCATATTTAAAAATTTATGACACAATTACCACAATCGTAAACTCTCCATTGTAATTTAAATACACTTATCAATAAATGAAAAAAGAAGTCATGTATGAAAAATATATTAAATATTAAAGATTTTAGTTATCGGAGGGAAAAAACAAAAACGATTTAATTGCCAAATGCAAAATAATAACCCCAATTGTGTGGATAATTTGCGAGGAAAACGACAAAGATAAATAAATGTTATTAAAAAATGTCATTAGTTTCAATTTCTGTCAATTTTTCACAAACTGTGCCTGCTTATACTGGTTATATGACTTTGTGTGGGTGTGATTATGGTTAATTTGTTATGTTCAATTTCTATTTATAATCATAAACCGGCGCATTATTTCTTATTGTTATTATAATATTATTGTGTTCTTCAGAGTGTTCTTCTACCAATGCTTGTAATTTATCATTTGATTTACTGTTATTATGATTTGGTCAATAGATTATCATTATCTTATCCTACATAATTTTTTTTTAAATCAAATAAAGATTATGGAAAAATATTGAAATTAAGATAAATTCTCTACAACTTAAGATTTTTAATTTTGCGACACACATTGCCAGCTTTATAAATAAACCACATTAAATTGTCAAATCAAATACATATCATTATTAATTGTAATGATTTATCAGATTGTACGTGGCTCCGGGTCTTGAGTCTTCATTTCTGCTTTTGTTAAAAAAGGATTTTTTTTGTTTGAAATTTCTAGATCTCGAAAGGGGACGTATCTCAATAACTATCATTCAGGAAGTTATGAAGACTGCCTCCAATTTTCATGGTTAGGGCAGTGTGGCTGGGCCAAGCATCGATGTATGTGGGAGAAATGGAATACGGTTACCTTGGATCTGGAGAACTAGATGAAGCCAGCTCAACCAAGCTTGCAAATTAAATCATATTGGGTACAAAAGACATTAAACGTTGCTATTTATAATTCATAATTAGTATATTCCTAATTTATAATTTATAAAATTATATTTATATTTATAATAATAATATGATGATTACCAAAGAAAAATAGTGAATTATAAATACTAAGTGAAAAATCGATTTGACAGATATTATGTCACAAATTAAAGTAAATCATTTTTCATTTAATAATCAGACATCATAATGATTAATAAAGAAATATACATCATTAAATTGATCAATCACAATTAATCACCGGAAAATCAAAATAAAACAAATAATAGATATTGAATAAAATTAATCATTTTCTGTGATAGACAAAAGGGTTTGTAAATAAAAAATTTCACTAGCATTAAGTCATAAAATTGGTATAAATACATTTACAGTGTTTCTGAGAAATACAATCAAAAATTAAGGTGAATTTTCTGCTTATTAAAACCGGAAACTTGGCAAACTGAAATCTTTTACGGTAGTAGTGAAATTTGTAGTACTTGAAAGTAAAATATGGAAATTTGACATAAATCGAACAATTATCATTTGAAGTAATAGATTAATACCTCGGAAGATCACGTTTGTAACTCACTAAAGTTATATATAGAATCGTATAAATCAAGTGAGCTATTAAGTTATCTATAAGATAATCTTCACTCATTTTCAAATATCCATTTTAGTTAATCTTTTTTGTTACAATTTTTGTATTTAGCTGTATTGATTTCTCAATGTTGGTTATAGTACATAATATGTAGTTCCTGGGCTATCTTTGTAAAACCAACGGCTTAAATTCAGATTTGCGTATTTTAAAGCTATTTATTCGATGTCGAACATCTAATAACTTCAGTACTAAAATAATGAGGCTATATGCTAGTCAAATTAAACGTTTATTATACTCTCATAATAATTTGCTTTTGGTTCTAAAATTACCACTTAAATTATTCACAAAAATCTCTAAGGTAACTCGGTTTTTATAGGAAGCAAGACTAATTTATTACAAAATTACAACACTATATACGTGAGTAATCATGATATCAAACAACCTGGTTCCAAAAATGATTCTGACGATAGTTCAAACCTTGATCATTGATAATTTTGAAACTCAATACAACCTCTCTATACAAATTATTCTTGTTTCCAGGTTGTTTAAATTTTTTTTAACCAATTACCCGCTATAGGAAATTTAATATTTCTATTTATTAAAAAAATACAAAACAAAAAAGTTGCAAACAAATAGCATGGACGAGCAAAATATGTTTCTCAAATTAAAAATTTCAAATTATTTATTAAGATATAAAATCTATTGATATCACTATTTTATTTTATTTCCAGTCCAAAAATTAAATGTGACAAAATCATATGCAGTATTTACAAGATAAAAGTAAAATTAACATTTGTTGTGATACTTAAAATTTATTTGCAAGTAGTTTGAGTCGATTATGCGCATCGGTTAAAGTCGATTAAATATGATTCTGTTAAGCATTCAAATGGCTTAGTCATTCCTGTAACTGAGATTTTTATACCTAAAATGCGTGAATATTTAGAAAAAATATAAATAAAATCAAATTAAAGTCGAAAATTAATTTTAATTATGTGCGGTTAAACTAAGTATTTTTTAGTTAAAGCTCAAATTTCCATTCTAAATTAATAATGATTTAATCAGTTTAATAAATATATTGTAATATTTAAATTGTTTAACTATTGTCATTTATTTAAAATTTATAATTAAGTGTTGCACATTGAAAATTATTTAAGTGAATTTTTATATTTGTTTATTTTTCCTAATAATGCACTAATATAATTTAGATGTCGGAACTTGTACAATTTAAGGCTTTATTAGAGAGTTTACAAAGTGCTGAGAATAACATACGTTCTTCTGCCGAAGAAACGTATGAACGCATTTCAATTCCATCGAAATTTAATTACTTAATGAATATTATATCAAAGAAAG
This sequence comes from Platydemus manokwari, assembly GCA_037951405.1. Taxonomy (NCBI): domain Eukaryota; kingdom Metazoa; phylum Platyhelminthes; order Tricladida; family Geoplanidae; genus Platydemus; species Platydemus manokwari. The sequence goes on along the minus strand of JBBMOY011214766.1, from coordinate 4,838 downwards.
ATGAAGATCCTAAAAATCGAATTTTTTCAGGAGTGTTATGCAGAAGATTATTAGACGTATCATACGAAGAGGCTTTCGAACATCTTCCTGTTGATCATCAAAATTCTATTAAAAACGAACTTTTAAAATTGATATTACAAGAAACCGAATACACCGTTCGAAAAAAGTTAACCGAAATAACATCAGAAGTTGCCAAACATCAATTTAGTGATGATGGAAATTTCCTTTGGCTTGATTTATTGAATTTCATTTTTAATATTTGCATCAATAGTGACAATGATGCTCTTAAAGTAACCGGGCTTCATTTGTTTACAACATTACCAAATGTTCTTTCTGTCAATCAACATGAAAATTTTAATATTGTTGGAACAACTCTCAGCAAATGTCTTAGTCCTACAAACGAAGCTGGCGCTAAACAGTCGATTGAAGTTCGAGAATGCGCTGTGAAAGCATTTTGTTCTTTTATCATTTTGGAATTCGAAGATAATCAAGCTGTTCTTCAATTAAGATCTCTTATACCAATGGTTTTACAAGCAATTTTGGATTCCATTCAAGAAAACCCATTCGAAGATAATGTGATGAAGAGTTTCATTGAATTAGTTGATGATGCTCCGGGCTTTTTGAAGACGAGTGTGTCACAGATTTTGCAATTGTGCATGACTGTAGGTTTATTTTATTTGATAATTTTTTTCATACAAACATTGTCAATGTAATCGGACATGGATTTATTTATTTATTATACAATTTTTTGTGTCAATTAGATAACATTTATAATCTTATCAGATTGTTTCATTATGATTCATTTTTGTTATTATTATTATTGTGTAAAATCGTTTGTAAATTATTTTAATTTTTCTTTTCAAAGATCCTTCAAAACGATGAAATCGAAGAAGTTCAAAAACATTTGGCCATCGAAATATTTGTTTCTCTGAGTGAAACAAGCACCAATGCTGTGAGAAAATGTGCAAATATCAGCCATGAAATCATTCAATACTTGTTTAAAGTTATTATTTATATATATTTGGATATTGAATTAGTGTGTGTTTGTAGATGTTGACTGAGATTGAAGATGATCCCAACTGGTCCAATATCGATGAAGAGGAAATCGAAGACGATTCTTCCAATCATATCACAGCTGAAATCAATCTGGATCGATTGGCTGTTGCTATGCGTGGCAAACGTTTATTGGAGGAAATAACACAAACTGTGCCCGTTATGTTGCACAGTCCTGATTGGAAACAACGACACGGTGGTTTGAAAGCAATTTCCAGTATGGGCGAAGGTTTGCAAAAGGTCATGAGCGAAATGCTTGGCAACATTCTAACGGAAGTCGTCCAATTATTAGGCGATCCACATCCACGTGTTCGATATGCTGCATCGGTATGTCTGGGCCAAATGTCCAGTGATTTCGAGCCGAAATTGCAAACATCTTATCACGACAAGGTCATGCCATCGTTGATTGCCGTTCTGGATGACAACGCCAACCCCCGCGTCCAAGCTTATGCTTGTTCGGCATTGACGAATTTCTGTGAAGGAGCTCCGAAAGAAGTGTTGTGCATGTATTTGCCAGTGTTGGTGGACAAATTGTTGCAAGTTCTCAACAGTAAATGCAACACACTCGTTCAGGACAACAAGAAATTGGTTTTGGAACAAGTTGTCACCACCATTGCTGCCGTATCGGACACGGCTGGCAAGAAATTCGAAGCCTATTATCCGAGCTTTATGCCGATCATGAAATGGATTATGCAGAATTGCAACACGGAAAATCTCCGATTGTTGAGAGGCAAATCGATCGAATGCATCAGTTTGATGGGGTTGGCTGTTGGCAAGGAGAAATTCTTGACGGATGCAACGGATGTGATGAATATGTTGGTGCACGCTCAAGCCGGTGAAGAAATGAGTGCTGATGATCCTCAACACAGCTACATGATCAGTGCTTGGGCTCGGATTTGTAAATTGATGGGCAAGGATTTTGCACCATATTTGGAATATGTGATGGGCCCGGTGATGAAAACAGCTGATATGAAACCGGAAACGTGCTTCATGTACGATGAGGATACCGAAGATATGGACAAGGATTGGCAAGTGGTTCGTGTCGGTCAAGATCAGAACGTTGCCATCAATACCAGTGGCATTGAAGACAAAATCAATGCTTGTCAGATGTTGATTTGTTATGCTCGTGAATTGAAAGAAGAATTCGCTCCATACGTGTATGATGTGACGAAAATCATGTTGCCGTTGTTGAAATTTTATTTGAATGACGATGTGAGAAGTGCTGCTGCCGATATCATTCCGTTCTTGATTGACAGTTCGGTGCCGTTGGGTGAAGTGGCGAGAAATAATATTTGGAATGAAATGATTACCAGTCTGTTGCAAGCATTGAAAAATGAAGAAGAAAAATTGCAACAAGCCGATATGTTGGGCGCCATTGCTGAAGGAATCGAAAAGATGGGTGTCGGCTGTATGAATCAGGAACGATTGGAGAGTTTGTGTGAATCTATGAAGAAATATTTTGATGTGATTTTCAAAAATCAAGAAGAACGTGCAGCCAAAAGAAAGTCCGACGATTACGATGATGAAGAGGAGGAAAATTTGGAAAACGATAAAGATGATGACGACAACATTTTGAGTAAATTGGTTGGAATCAATCATGCTATATTCAAGGTCTATAAAAACGATGCTCTTCAATTTTTCCAACAGATTTCAGATTACGTCATCAAATTGCTCGATACCTCTCGACCATGGACTGATTTGCAGTATGGATTGTGTTTCCTTGACGACCTGATCGAATTCACCGGACAAAACAGTTTCCAATATTGTTGCAACTTTTTACACGTTTTCAGAAGCGCTATCGAACATCAAATGCCTGAAGTCAGACAAGCTGCCGCTTATGGGTTCGGTTTGATGGCCATGAACGGTGGTCAACAATACCAGCCATTCTTGAGAGATGTCAGTATGATAATGATGCGCATTATGAATGCAAAAGATTGTCGAGATGTCGACATCAATTTGTCGACAGAGAATGTGATCAGTGCTCTTACCAAAATTTGCAAATATCAACCCAGCTGTGTTCCAGGTGGTGATGTGAACCAATTTTTGGCTGTGTGGTTGACATGGTTGCCTGTTTATGAAGATGATGAAGAAACACCATATGTTTATGGTTATTTGTGTGATTTATTGGAAGGAAACAATCCCACAATTATCGGATCAGACAATAGTAATTTGGTTCGCGTTGTCAAATCTATCGCTACATGCATCACAAAAGAAGCCCTACCGGTGGAAAATGAAGTCTATCGTCGTTGTTTAGCCATCATAAGAATGATTCAAGGAAATGAGCAATTATTTAGTCAATGCGTCCAAAATTTGTCCGACGATGAGAAGATTTGTTTGAGAGAAGCCCTCGACAAAGCATCAAATTAAGTTACGATTATTATCATTGAATATTAATCCGAGTATTAATGTTGAATAAATTTGTGTGTGGTTATTAATTGAGTGAAATTTTTCAAAAGGATTTGTTTATTTTGTAATCATCGATTTGTACTTATTGATTATGATGATGATCTTAATTTGAACATAAAAATTTGGTTCATGCTATGATAACTTTTAATTATTTTACCAGAATTAAAATTGAAATTTGCTCGAAATATATGTGTAAATTTTGATTGTAGGATAGTTTTCATTTTTGATTCCAATAAATGAATAATAAAATCAAATGATGAATAATTCTGTGCCATATATTTTAACCATTCACAAAAATTGCTTTGAAATTAACGCATCGAATTCGTTATATTGCTGTGTAATTCAATTATTTCGGAAATCATTGAAAGTTCATATTAAGTTATTAAATGTTTATCTCGTTTACTTGGTTGTTCAGTAAATATCAGGTTCTAAATGTGACATTATAAAACAGTTATTTTATTTCAATACTTGCCACTGTAATCCAAGTAAAAATAGTAGTTGTAAAAGTCAAAATTTATATTCGTATTTTATTAATCAATGTAGGTATCTTGAATGAATTGAAGAAATAAAGCAAAATGATGATTTCTATATAATATTTTCAACTGATAGAAATAATTTGAAAGAAATCTTTTTAAATGATTTTCATAAAATTAAAAAGCCTTTTGCAATAATGAAATTTATATTATAATTTAATAAATTCATTTCTTATAAATTGTTTTTTATTCTTGAATTGTTGCGAAAGTATATACCACAATGCTATATGCAAACAAAACATTTTTCTAAAGTGTTAAAATCCATATTCAATATTTCGTATCTTATTGATATTTGATCGAATACTCAACGTCGTGACAATTTGAAAAAAAATTTGAATAATTTTTAACCAAAGAAGTGTAAAAATATTTTAGTTCTCTATTTAAAAATTACACTTTATAAACGAATCAAATATTCTTTAAATGAAATTTTTATTTCATAATATTTAACAAATTACGTTTTAGCAATGAATTTGTTTTTACATAACAATAGTAAATATGATAATGTATAAAGCTGTATAAAATTGCATGTGGAGATATAACAATGTGAAATGTCGATAGGAATAGTTTATTGAAATAAATTATTTTATAATTACTATTATGAAAAGTATTACTTTAATATATATATTTAAATATAAATAATCTTAAATATTGAAATAACATTATTATCAGCATCAAGAAAGACATAAATAAATAATAAACACAGCAGGTTAAAATAAGTGAAAAGCAATTAGAATAATATCGAGCTAGCAAAATGGGAATTAATATATGGAAACCATGATAAGCAAATGGGAAAAATAAACTTAATCTAAATAAACCATTTTTAATTAATAAATAAAAAATCGGTCG
>JBBMOY011213655.1:0-16107 GCA_037951405.1 Platydemus manokwari | reverse complement strand
AACAAAGCACCAAGATAGATAATTTTTGACAACGTGAAATTTATTTAAGAATCTATTTTATCTTGGAATTCTCAGATAAGATTCTGAAAATTTTTAAAACGTGAAATAAAAAAAACCAATCCACTTTATCTTGGAACTCTTGGATAAAATTTTCAGATAGTTATTGATCTTCTGAAATAGCTTTCCAAACAACTTTATTTCGAAATTCTTTAATTAAAGAATCTAATAATTTTTTAATAATAAGAAAAAAAGCATGCATCCTTCTTATCTTGAAATTCTCGGATAAAATCTTTAGATAACATGTGATATTCTGAAATAGCTTTCCAATCCATTTTACCCTGTAATCCTCTAATAAGTGATTCTGAAAGTGGTTGATAATGTGAAATAGATTTCTAATCCACTTTAACTTGTAATTCTGTAATAGTGGATTCTTGATTTATACAAGTTGATATAAAAATATCTTTTAATTTATTATTTAAATATTATGTAAATTTTAATTATTTAATGTATTTTTAAATAACCCTTACACTCCTTCCTTTTAAAATCATTATCTTATGTTATTACTGTTCATTTTCCATTTTGTAGTCGGTAACTTCTTTCATGATTCTTTCTTATCTTTCTTGATCCTTATTTGGCATTTCTTTCTTTGTTTTTCTCCTTCTTTGAAATTACCTTAAATTGTTGTTTTCCTCTCGTTATTTTGTTTTTCTTCCATGTTCTTCTTTAACTAATCTGTGATTATTCTGGTACTTGATTACCAGATGTAATCTGTTTATCTTTTTCTAAAATATGTCTTATGCTGGAATGGCTCTAATGGTTTTTGCATTGTGGCATTCAACGTTTATTCAATCTCTGATAAGGCCAGTTTATATTTTGTCTTTCCCCTATCGTTCAAAACTTCGTTCAATGGTTTCATTGACGCTCTAATGATAAGAACTCGAGAGCATCCCACTTTGAAATCACATCGTTTATTATCTGTGAGTGGTAACATTTGCTTCCATCTACGTGTATTTCCTCGTGTTCTTTGTATTTCAATGCAAATTGATTTTAATTCATTCTTTCCTTTGTTTCCTCGTTTTATTTATTTCTGGATGTTAGTATTACATATTTTAGTCATTAGCACGGATATGATTGCTTTGTAATCAGTTTCTAGTTTCCTGTAAAAATGGAAATTGAATTGCTCCCACAAGTTATATATCGCTAGTGATTTCTTCTTGGTCTTTTGGTTTTGGTTGTGATCTGACTATCATGGTCGGCACTGTTGCTAACACAGAGTTAATCTCTCTTTTATTTATTTCTGAGTTTATTTAGCTTCTTAACTGTTATTTTATCTGATTCATTACTGTAATGTTCCTTATTTTTATTTCTTACTCAAACTCAACATCCTTGCACAATATACCAAAGAAAAACGATTAGTTCCTCTTGAATTACATTTAGTGTCAGTTGAAAAAAATATTATTCTTTGTTTCAGAGTGATCAGTGACTCTAAAAAATGCCTGCTCTTGCTACAAAGATTCTCACTCTTAATATTCCTACCTTATTATGTATAATAAAACATCAAAAAGTAATATATATATTAAATCGATTTAACACTTAAAATATTGTCTAACCTTTCAGGAATCCAGAAACTTTTTCAAAAAAATTGGTTTTAAAACGTACAGTTATATTGATTATCGAAGAATTTAGTGGACCCTATTTCAGAGATAAGTTAATAATAATGCTTACAATTGGCTAATAAATTATCTTTATCATGTAACTTTTTATATTTATTTTACTTTCAATTCTTTCTTCATCAAAATTGTTCACATATATTTTCTGAACCAGATTCAGAAATTTCTTTATTACAAATATGACATAAATGTCGTCCACTGATTTTACACGTTTTTTCAATCTTCTAAACAGCTCTTGAAAATGTAGCGAAATAAATTAAAATTAATTGTGGAAAATGGAACACGATTACTTGAAAAATCAGATAATTATGAAGAATGTGTTTTTATGCTTACTTGTTGTAAACATTATATGTTTGAAAACTGTGATAAAATAAAAAAATGTGATAAATGCCCATATTGTAAACAAAATTTACATGAAAAAAATCTTATAATTGATTGTTTAAATCAAGAACTTTCAGAATCCTCTAATGAAGATTTACAAGATTTCTAATCGTCAAAAATTATCAAATTCTTTTATTAGAGAATTTCAAGATAAAGTTAATCTAAGGGAATCTATTTCAGAACAATAATCATTATCTGAAGATTTTATCCAAGAATTTGAAGATAAATTAATTGGAGAGCTATTTTATTGAATGGAATCGGTATCTTTATGAAATCATTATAGAGAATTCCAAGTGAAAGTATATTGGAAATATATTTCATTTAATGAACATATTTCTGAATCTTTTATTTGAGAATTTCAAGATAAACTGGATTGGAAAAAAAACAAAATTTAATAATCATCTAAATATTTCTTCTTCCTTTAGAATGTTAATTGTTGGAAGTCCTGGTTATGGTAAAACTTAATTACTGAAAATGTTATCAACACCAGGATTTTTCGATTGTGATAATTTAATATTTTCAAAAACTGTTTATCAAGAATATCATACACATTAATAATATATCTCATTTCGTTATAAAAATATTAGATTTTTAGATTCATAAAGATTAGTTGGCCCAACATCTTCTATTGATAAAATGAAGGAAATATTAAATAAAGATTTGAGTAAATGTAAATTATCAAATGAATATAATTTAAAACCTAAAGAACAAATATTTCCACATGATTATATTAAGGAAAAGAATTTTGGTGACAGAATATTAAATAATGAAAAGTTCCCAAATTTCTTTAGATTTTATTCTAGATTAAAAGGCAAAGGAATAACTAGAAAATAATATCTTTTAGGAAAACTAAATTATATCCGATTAAAATTTAAAATAATATATGATGTATTACATGAAATTAGATGCTTTAATATTAGCTGATTATTTAGAAAATGAGATTATCAAATTGATGTGTTATTTTTGTTCAGCTCCCGGATTAAGTTGGGATGCTGGTTTAAAAAAGAGTTAAGTTAAAATATTATAAAGATATATGACAAATTATTATTCTTTAAAGGACTTCGAGGTGGGTTTTCTGGAGTAACAGGAGAAAGAGTTGTTAATTTAAAAAATAAAATAACTAATGATGGGTTTAATGATTTCAAAATATTATAACCATGTGAAGTAAAAAGATTAATAAAAATGATAAAAAAATAATATTTCAATACCTGAAAAAACTTTCATTGAAACTCATTTAGTAGACACAAATTCATTATATCCAAGCTGTATGCATTTTCCATTACCTTATGGAGATATGGAATGGAGTGATGATTTAGTTTATGAAAAAACAGAAAAATTTAAACGTGTATTTGAAGAAAATGAAAATTTAAAAATAAATATTCAATTTGTTTATGTGGTTGATTTAGATTATCCTGAAAATATTAATGAAAAAACAAAGTTTTATCCTTTAGATTCAAGTAAAAGGAAAGTAAATTATGAAATGTTATCTCCTTATCAAAAATCAATTAGTAATAATTTTTCAGAAAAATTCATGTTAACACAGGAAAATAAATATAAATATATTGTATTGGGAAATAATTAATTATTGGAAAGATATAATATAAAAACTAAGCAGTTTCATAAAACATCGTCGTTGTCACAAGCTTATCACAATTTTGATGAATTATTATAATTACACATTGTCCCTAAGATCTTTCTAATGCTGGTTTCATTTTCATAATACTTTTCTGTTTCCCTAAAAACGATGAATATAATCTTCGGAAAACAATAATTGTGCAACTTTATTAAACTTCATAAATAGTTTTTAACATTTTGCAAATTTCCTTTAAAAATTAATTTTGAATACTTAATTATATTTTGATTTGAGTTATTTTATTGTGTGCTTCTAAACGCTCATGAATTATATCTTTGAATCATATTAATATAAAACTATATATGTTATTGCTGGTGATATATTTCTGATTATTTAATATAAATATTCACACATAGTATATAGTATAGAGGAATTTTATGCAAGTAAATAGAAGGTGGAATAAAATAAGAGTAAGATATAAAATTAGTAAAAATAAAAATCCAATTGTCAAACGATATAATAAAAGTGTAACTTATTAAAAAATTAATATAGATAAAGTAGTTTAGTGATAAATATATTAAATATGTGGGATATAATTCCTATTTTACATCCGGGCTATATAAACAGTCAAGGGTTCACTAGATACACGTCTTTCTACAATTAGCATTGTTGAATATCGAAAATAGTTGAATGATAATTGTTTATTGACAAAGTATGCATATGCTATTCAGCATTTTCAACAATACAAAAAAATAAAAAACATTTTCGCTGGTTTATACAATGTTCGTTGCAACATTTACATGTGTTACGTATACTCAACTTTTATTTTGTTAATTGTTACCAATTCAACGCGTACACAATAAAAAGAAATAGAAAAATTCAACACAAAAGGTTAATTTAACCACAATAATCATTTATCGTTTTATAATATTTTAGTTGATTATTCAAGAATTAATAAATATTTACTCAATCGATATTTGGGGTCACTTTTTTACGTCACTTTGGTTTGGCAAATTTTTGTGCATGTGTTTTGCCATATTGAAATCTTCGTTCTATAGTGCTTCTGATTTGTCGGTAATCGTGTCTGTATGACTGTGTAGGTATATATGTATGTAAAATATCGAAAAAGATTGCAAGATAACAAAAATTCTTATTTAAGTGGGATTGAAGTTGTTATGGAGAAGAATTTCCGCTCTTTTGTGGTAATCTTTGTATTTTATCTCTTTTGTGATAATCTTTACCTATTGATTCCAAGCTTTTGATCTTTCGTTTGACGCTTTATTATTTGATTGTTTGTTGTAATTTAAATACTGAAATACACGATATATTGAGATGATTATCATAGTCAATACTTAAACTACTTAAGTCACAGAATCAATAGTTATTCATTAAAAATTTATTGATATTCATAAAATATCAAATGGAAAATAAGTCATTTGTTTAAAAATCAATTAAAAGAAATAAGATAAATCAAAAATGAATCAAAAACATTCAAGCGAAAACGAGCTATATATATAGTAGAGAATAAATAGCCCTACTTTACCTTCATTACCCATCAAATGGAGGAAAAATTTAAAAGATTTTCAGATAATAAGTAAATCGGTTTGGTATATCGTGATAGTGTGTAAACTTATTTATGTAGGTGGCAGTATTTTTATTAAAATCATTCACCGCTTTCAACGGCGTTAAACTCATAATGATAACTATATTTAAGTAATAATTTCTAATATTTTTACAATAGTTTGTCGCCATACAAATTGCTGAAGTTCCTATAGATCTACCATAATAACACCAACAATAATATCCGCAATATACATTAACTAATTTACCAATTTTTATATATCCTGACTAATACATCGTTTTATTATTGTATTAATACATTTATAATATTATCTATTTCCTATTATTATTTTTGAACCATAATCAACTAATTTTTTAATTAACTAATTTATTTATTCCATTATTTATCGTCATCGTCATTTGTAGATTTCATTGATATTATCAATATCACTATTTTACTATTATTATTATAAATTCTCATCACTTGGTTAGTTTCTATTGTTTTTTCGAATAAGATACAAAAAAAATATATTCTTTAAAACATCAATATAAAATAACAATCTAAGCCACCAAAAATATTTTTATGAATATAAGCGTTAATTCATTGATTAACGGATTCAGACTGCTATTTTAAGCAATGCTTGATGAAGTCAACGGTAGGGATGAAAGAATGACTGCATACATTCAATCAAAATGCATTTTGATGTTTTCAAAAATATTTATACAATCGTTGTGTGTTTCAAACTCATTCAAACTCAATCCTCTTTTCAGTTTTATTTTGAAGTTAAATAATGTTTTTATGAAATTTAATGGAACTTATTTATTGATGGTTAAAATCATCAAAAAAGTAAAATGAAACACATTAATATCTAGTGCACTGCCTATTTTGGTTTTGTTATTCCTTTTCCTTATTACTCTCAAATAAATAATTTTATTTACAATTGAGTTTTTGATAACATTTTGGATTGTAAAATACATATTTCTCGAGGAATATTGATATTCCCATTTCTGTACAGGTTATTTTCTAGTAAAATATTTTTTGATACGACTTATTTAGATAGCCACAGAGGTTAACTTAATATAGTGTTTTACCTAACTTATTATAAACCTTTTAACATTCAGTCAAATTAATTGAAAAATCCAATAGTTTATTCTCTCATAAGATATTGAAGTCCCATAGGTCGAACCGCAATAAGTGTCAAGTTGGTAACATATACAATTCAAAATCTAAAGTCACCAACAATTTATATAATTGTTGACAGAATTATATGTACAATATAACTTATTTTCTTTCAATACCTTAAAGCGATCAATAGAGTACATAATTCAAAAAATTTTCAGATTATGGCCAAATTTCCGAAATTATAAAAAGCAAAATAAATCTTCGATCAAATTGAAACAACCAGAATTTACAACTAAAATCTTACCAGTATCTGTCAACGACGTGGGTGAGCTAATTTATGCGAAAGACATAGAATTATATATTACACGACGCTGCACGAGAACAGGTATAAAGGCAAAAAATAATTTTTGACCTAGAAAAGGAAACTGCGGATTCCACAGTAACTTATTTAATAATGAAGATATTCTAACACGTAGGAAAAGAATGAAAAAATAGAAAAGCTGCAGATGAAAGACACAGTTTGAATGATCGAAGAAAGATTAGAAAAACTAAGGATGCGAAGCCATCAACAAGAAAACTAAAACTTTGACGATTATAAATTAAAAAAAAATAATGAAAAGAAAAAATCGAACACCGATTATACAAAATTCATTAAATAACGCTGATTAGTGATTAATAAATTTTAGATTTAGTTTTATTTTCTTTGCAAATGTTTAGGATTTTGCAAGGAAAAATGTTAACAATTTTTAAAAAGTCAAAAGACTAAGCGGTGGAAACAGTCATAAATAAAATTAAAAATGACTATGAATGAGTTACAATCAAAGATTACTTAATTGAACCAGAATATGTTTACTGGAAAGGTGGTAGCCAAATACAGTAAATAAATATAATAACAAATGAAGTACTTAAAGGAGAATCAGACCAAATTATGACAATGGCGGTCGGACAGATATTACCAATGGACGCGTTTAACCGATAATTTTGAAAAAAAATTGTGTCAAAATAAAAATAAAATAACATTGATTATTAAATAAACAGTTTTACGGTGATGATTTTGGGATTTCCATCGACAGCTAGTGCAGTTAATAGTATTTGGTAATAGCAGTAACCGAAACAGTTACTGAAAGTTTTGTTATACAACCAAAAGGAGTTTATGAACTAGTAGATTAACAGAAGGTATGAGATGTGATCCAATTTTAATAATATTTAATTGCTAATTTAAGGTTTTAATCAGGTGAATCTGTATATATTGTTATACAAAACATATTTAAATAGAAGGATTTTATTATAAGTAAGAATCTTCTATATAGCAAGTAGTCAGATAGGAAAGCAAAAGTTCGTTAAATTTGAGAACTCAAGTTAAGACTTACATTGGCCTCAAATTTTGTAAACGGGAATTTTATTAATTATTTTTTTATATTAATTTCAAACTAAATTTTATAGATTAATTTCAAAGTTTATATGATACTCGAAGAAATAATGAAACTTGACCTAATGTAGGAAAATATGTTCAATATCATTAGCGTCATCGAAAAAATGTAACGAGTAAAATTTAATCATTAAAGATGACTACTATAAAAAATAAGATAGCGTTACATATACTCCCGTTTCCAACTAATCTCTCACTCAATTCGAATTTTTTAACAAAACTTCTGCATCTCAACAATAAAATAAGAAACTAATCTAAAATAAGTTATGTAACCTCTAACAGCTCAGAAAATTTTCATATATCCCAAATTCGTCGAGACTTCAATAGTCATTAATTCATTTCAATTTTCCTGTAATTAACATATTCCTAAACAACAAAATTATATCCTTTTTAGCTCAAATCCATCTCATAATTCACTCTATAACCAAATAAAACGTCAATCCTCCGATTCAAAATATCAATTCCAAACATATAAAACATTTTTCCAAAACTTGTATATTTTCTCTGATATTTTATGACATTAATATTGCACAAATAACAAAATCATTGACTTTCAATTTATTAGCAGTTGCTTAACGTAAAAATGTGGGTTTCACGTTTATTTTGTTTTTATCGTTAAAATTGAGTTATATAGTAAAAATATGAAAGCAAATAGAGTTAAAATAAACTAAAGGAATTAAAATTCAAGGACCACACAAGGCAAAAACTGTCAATATGGCACTCCAAGAGCTCGGTCAGGAGGTCCTTGAACATCCTTCCTTTTCCACAGATCTCATCCCAGCGGATTACCATTTCTTCCGCTGCCTTTCAAATGAAATGAGGGGTCTTAGCTTCGAAAATCAGGATCATCTTAAGAATTGGCTTAACAACTTCTTCGAGATTCGACCTAAGGATTTCTGGCGAAATTGAATCAACAAACTAGTGGAAAGATGAGAAGTAGTGAACAATGAACGAGATTGTATAATTGATTGAAGTTTTATTATTTTTGCTGTTAAAATTCTTTGATTTCTTTGAAAATAAATATTTAAGAAATGGTGGGAACTTTTACAACAATATATAGTATAGAATAATAAATGAAGTATACTTAATATATACAATATACTAAATAAAATACCAAGTAAAACTTGACATCTAATAGGACTAGAAAAGTTCACGGATACTAGATCATGATAGTGGAAGTTAAAGAAGTAAAAATTATATTAGTATCGAGATTTATATTCAATATTTTCAGATTGATTGATTAAATTGCTTTCTGATTAAGTAGTAATTTAATTACTTCACTAATTGATTCAATTAGTGTTGTTTCAATTTTTCCTGAATACTCAATAGTAAAGTAGTTAGCTTTATTTTTCGCAAATAGATGTCTGCACAAATTTTTAGAAGACTTATAACTGATGATAAATAAAAAACAATCATTAAAACCCGTTATTGCTGCGTTGTAAATTATACGCATTCTGTTTAAGAAAATAACAAACGTTATGAATATCACTTACCCAAATCTGTAGGCGAAATTAAGCAATCGATATTAAATCGGAGACAAAAATAAGTTCAGTGGTCATCGGTTTCCAATTCGAATAAAATAACCACAGGTTCAAAGCAGAATTGTTCATATTTTTATCTTAAAGGAAATATTTTTGGAATAAATATCATTAATAATGATTCAATTGTTAATATTTTTATAAATGAATGAGCCAAAGATTTTATAACAAACTAGTATTGAATTACCAAAGCTTAAGAATTAAAAATGTTATGCATTGGAAAAGCAAAATAATATGATTAACAAAATATAATATGATCCACAAAACGTAGTAATATGAAAATGATGTTATAATTTTATGCTTTCGTTTAAGTTGTTTGTGCTAAAATTATCAATGTGAAGATTTTTGAGGTTAATAAAATTTATACAAATTATTGCATTGACTTTTTATTAATATTAAAGTATTGAATATATTTAATATTAAAGGGAAATTAAAACATATTATCTTCCAAGAATATTCTCGTAGATCGTTAGTGACCTACGAAAATCAACAATTCCCTATAGCAGGAAGGTATCATGAGAATAGATGTATTTCAAACGATAATTACAAAGGAACATGTTAAGAGTCGAATCAAACAATCACATAAACCATATAATTTTTAACCACTTTTGTACCATTATCAATACCAATCAAATATTTGCATGACACAATATTTTACTTTTACATTAGTTTATATTTTACCAATTCACTGAAATAACTTTAATATAATGTTAATAAACCAGAAAACTAGAGTAGCTAAATACACATTGAATTCATTTAAGTGGACGCCATAGCTTTAATGTTTTGATAATACATTTAAAGCCACTAACATTCAAAATCAAAAGAAATTAAAAATTACCTTTAGTTAATTTTGAGATTTGATTTTGTAGTTAATCATGAATGACCATAGCTTGACCATAACACTTCAAAATTTGCTAAATTATTTCTTTGTTTACTTCAAACATTTCCCTTTGGAATTGTAAATAGTTTACATAAACAAATATTTTTAATTTCTACTTTGAAAAACTATTTAAATTTGATATCTTAAATTTAATGAAGCAATATTTATTTTAGATATTTTTCGAAAATTATTCATTTTAGCATGACTTCATACGTTTTATTTCTATTACGGCTTCCATTTATGGTTTTACTGTACTTTGTGTTGTCTAATTTCATTCCCCACTTAACTTAATCACAATATAAATAATGATAATATTTGAACAACACAAAAAACATGTGTGAACAATTGCTTTCAAGAAATAAAAAATCAACGTTATTCCTTAATAAACATGTGATAAATATCTGAAATATCAAACATGAATATTTTGAATTTATAAATTTTTTTAAATATCGAATTTTAATTTTTAAAATTTTAAATTTTCAAAACATAAAACAAATTAAATTCAAAATTTCAAATTTCTTTGCGCTACAAAATTAATTTTCAATAATCGCTCCTCATTCACAAAGGCCCAGCTCAATATAAAACAAGAGGAAACAAAGCATTGATATAAACTATGGAATTGGAACGAAAGTTTGGTCCGATAGAAAATAATATTTTTTTAACCAATAAAAACAGTATGTAAATTGGAGATATAAGCAATACAAATATTTAAAATGTGTGGAAACAGATTTAAAAAGTCCCATTTCCTTCACGATAACGCTCGACCGCATACAGCACGTTTAATTCGAAATAAGCTTGCTCAGATTGGTTTTACGGTAATACCACATCCACCAGACTCCCCAGACATTGGCCCTTTTAGACTGTTTTATCCTATGAAAAACTCACTTCGTGAGAAAACATATCACTCCGCAGAAGATGTTAATGATGATTTGGAAAAGTGATTCGCTTCAAAACCTGAGGAATTCTGTTAAAAGTGTGTGGACCTTAAAGGTAATTATTTTCATCATTTCACATTTACAGACGAATGATGTTTTGTTTTATTTCTCAATTTACATATTTTCTTTATTGATTAAATAAATATTGTTTTCTATCGGACAATGCTTTCGTTCCAATCCCAAAGTTTTTACAATTCTAATAACAAAGTCCTTAGCAGGAGTTAATAGATTACCAAATTGAGTCACTTTAGTTGATGGAAGCCCTTAATAATTATCTCCTAACAATCATTATTCTCTTATCGAAGTCACGAATGAACTTGCAGAATATTTATTGAGTATCTCTGTCAACACGGATTCAAAATGAATTTTACATTTCCTAGAGGTGGCCAACCGGTCGATCTTGAAGCCAATTTTAGTCTATCGCATGAGATGTTATCCAAATGAAAAGTCGATCTTACGTACACAAAAGTTGGCCATCTCTGTCCTAGACTATTTCATAAGCCAATGGAATTTTAACTACTTATAAATGATTTCCTTATTATCTTCAGAATTTGTCCTTACATCTTTTAGTCTACACCGATGTATTTCTCTTGAAATTCACTTCAGTCTTCGACAATAAAAATATCTTGATGTGTTTTGAGAAACACCATCTAAGTCAAGTGCAATGAATTGTAATATTTTATTTATTAAATGTAGCATTTTCTAAAACATACCTTTCAGTATGAACAGAATGATTGTTATTCAAATTTTCTCGAGCTTTAGATTGCGATATATGCTCGGAAAATATTGAAAGCAAATCATTCGACAGAGTAGCAATTATCAGAAAGTTTTAAAAGTCACACGAGAGACAGATCAGTTGAAATTTCAGCTTATTCGAGTGATGCTTAATACTTCCTCACGTGTTTCTAAAGTAATTGATTCTCTTGATTTTTGTTTACTTTTTTTTATTACATTTATTCTCAAGGCCTTTTATAACTTCTTATTTCTTTAAATTTTTTCGTAAATTTCCATTTTCTTTTTAATATTGAAAAACTTAGTCTGTTATTTCAAAATATTAACTCATTAATTTAAACAAATAATAGAATTATATTATTTTTTTAATTTTAAATATTATCGACTAAATTTACAATGTTTAATTAACCCCATTACTTACTAGTGCCGATCTTCTCGTAATATTATCCTTCTTCAATTAGACATTGATGGAAATCTTGCTCACAAAAATCCAGACCAATTTCTCTATCAAATATAACAACACCTGATAAGAACAGCTCGTAAAAATTTCAATTGCTGCACAGTGCGACAAATTGTCCAATTTTTGGAAATTAAATTCCACTCAGAGATAGAGAGAGAGAGAGAGAAAACCGATCATCAATTTTATTATCAGTTCTCATTTAAATATAAAAATCCATGATAATGAAATTAACGACATCACAAGCGAAATCTGTTTTGGAACCGGTTCAGAGAAAACCAGCTCAGAACCGCAACATATGTATAAAAGCTAACTTGTCGGTAAAGCATTTTGATGAAAGCTAATTCTCAATTGAGATTTTCTTATGTGACTTGAATTTAGCAGAAATTCGCAATTTGATTTCGCTAGACCAGACCGTCATTTCTAATGTTTTCAAACAAATAATCCTTTTTTTCATTTTCAATAGAATTTTTGTGATTTTATCGAAAGACAAAATCATCATCACTAAAATAGAAAAGCTATTTTTGGTTTTGACTTTTAAAATTATTCTAAAAACATTTTAGCTTTATTTTATTTTTAATTTTAACTCTTGTTTAATTTATTATTATTATTATTATTATTATTATTATTATTATTATTATTATTATTATTATTATTATTAAATAAAATTGTGTTATATGAGGTATTTTGATTGTTTGGGTTTATTATTATTATGTCACTGGTTTTATCTTTTGATTAAGCCTTAACATTAGACTGGCTCTAAGGAGCTTCAATAACGGGTATGAAGACCATTCTATCGGAAAAGTTACTAATACCCTAACCGAGTTTAATTTAATTCCGAATGTAACTATTTTTATGTGCAGACTTTCTGTTTCGCTTTTTAGTGATTTTTTTGGTTGATCACTGCTCGGTATTTGTACTGCAGCAGTGTTACTATTTTAGGTGCCTGCGCAACCCCGCTATTACTTTCTAGCTATTTCACGCATTTGTTTTTTTGGCCCCTTTTCATCTTATTATGTTATAGTTTATTTTATTATATTATTTTATTACACTATTATTCTTCTATTATATTATTATATTATATTATGTTATTTTATTTTATTTTATTTTATTTTATTTTATTTTTATTTCTATTTCTACAAAAAATCTTCTCCATCCGATTTTTTACATGGAAATATAAAATAAATTCTTTAGAATCAAATTGGGTATAAATAAGTTAATCTCATAATACAATATGATCCATAGAGAAATTAACCCACTAAATAAGTTTATGAATCCCTTGATATGATAAAATGATTTATTATAAAATTAAAATATAAACTGTGAGAGAATTATTTAGTCAATTATCCATGTATATTTTATATTGCTTAGATATTGGATTAAAAATTGATAATATTATTGATCATATGGAAAATAAAATAGCGATCGTTGGCATTTCATATAATTTTTAAAATAAAAATATTTATGGTTCATAAATTTGAAAATTGCTTAGCAAATTATATAGGAATTTTTAAAGAATGTTTGATCCTAAAGAATAAATTTATTATAGGAAATATTTTGATGAAGATGAAGATTATATGAAAGGAGATTTGGGATTAAATTATTGCAAAATAATAAACTCGGGAGATCCTGGTACTAAGTGTGAAGTGAAAATAAAGCAAAATACCAACGAAAAATTAGAGTTAAAAATCTAAAGAATTGATATACTGAAATTATGAGCACATATGCCTCCAAAATATCAACCCATTAAAAGAAATTGATAGGCTCACATCAACAAGATTCAACGAACACTAGATGAGTCAATGGTATGAGATTTTGAACAGAAAGAAAGTGCCTATCAGTTCAAATTTTTGTAAAATTTTAATACTTAAATTTAATAAAGAAAAATGTTATGAAAGCTGAAAGTTGTTTAAATAATAATTAAGGCAATATTTTCAATTTTTTTTCAATTAAAATTAAGTTTAATTTTGTTCCAATTACAATTATATCGATATTTTGTTAAAATTTTATTACATTACATCCTAATTGTTTAAAGAAATGATTAAAAAACCATTGTTCATTGTATTTGAAGGACTTGACAGAACTGGGAAAAGTAGTCAAGTTAAGTTACTTTATGATTACTTAACTGAATCCAAGTACCCAACCAATGTAATTAAGTTCCCAGATCGTGAAACAAACATCGGGAAATTTATCGATTCATATTTGAAAAGAGAAACAAGTCTTGCTGACGAAGCTATTCATTTATTGTTCACAGCCAATCGATGGGAAAATGTTTCCAAAATCAAGTCATTGCTTGCCAATGAAGAAATAATAATTTGTGATCGATATTCTTATTCTGGAATTGCATATTCCAGTGCTAAAGAAAATCTTAATTTCAAATGGTGTCAATCAGTTGAAAATGGTCTTCCTGACCCACATGTTGTATTTTTTATAGACGTTTCTTTGCATAATATTATGAGTCGTGAAGGATTTGGAGATGAAATTTATGAGAAACAAGAAATGCAAAGAAAGGTTTATGATAATTTCATGAAGCTGATGGACAATTCCAATGTTAAATGGGAAATCATTGATGGCAACAAATCATTGAGTGAGGTACATGAACAAATCAAAGACATTGTTATGAAAATGCTGTCTGAATGACTGAATTTATGTTTTATGTTGTATTTGTTGTTCTCATTATTGATGGCCAATATTTCCAGGACCGTTCGATTGGTTGCTGACTAATTTTGTCTCGAAATATATTGAAATATATGCAATATTGTTGTTTGAATTTCCTTCCACATCATGTATGTGTGTGTGCGTGAATGACCTTTGTTGTCATAGCGAATGAGCTATGCTAGTGTATATTTTTAATATTATTGGCTACATTTTACGAATCGATTTTTGTGTCCATGTCAACAGATATTTTATTGAAATAAAGCACAAAATTTTAGTCAAATCCATCAACAGAGAAAGTTATTATTGATCATCTATTTGATTGGATAGTTCGATTTTTATTCATTTTTTAGTTGTGTTTAGTGTTTGATTGATCCCTGGAATTTGTTATTGAAGATTTTTTATATTTGAATCAATAAAATTAAAAGGTTGTCCGGTATTTAATGGTGATTTACAGCATATTTATTTGATATTCAAATTTAAGTGCGATCATTATCCAGAAATAAAAACTTGATTAAATGCAACAACGAATAAGAGTTCGTGAAAATGAAATATTATTTGAGTTCATCAAGTGGAAATCTCGCTCATTTCTTGTTTTAATTGATCGCAATAGATTTTTAATTAAATATAAACAATTTATTTAATCCAATTTTTTACAGTTTTTATTAAAATTTTGGCGCATTTTTTAAATAATTAATTTAATTTCGATGCTATTTATAATATTTTGTTGTTGTACTTTTAATTTTTATTATTGTTATGTGTTACCGAAATAATTTATATCTATACATACATGCATAAACAAAGAGTAGAAAATTCTGAAATTATCACGGATGATAAGACTTAAGTTAAGTGGATTGTAAAATTATCTCTAAGTTAGTTATATGCTTTGTATGCTTGTTATTATTATTATTATTATTATTATTATTATTATTATTATTATTATTGTAGTACTTTAAGACTTGATTCATCACAAAATTCACTTCTTGGCTTAATTAATATTTATTTATTAATTTATTTGTTAATGTTTTCAATATAAGAATTATTAATCTCTGAAAATCTAAAATAAATAATTGATCTAAATATATTTATCGACGATGAAGGCTTCCAACTTCCTGTTTTTTATTTCTGACAAGTTGGAAGCCTTCATCGTCGATAAATATATTTAGATCAATTA
>JBBMOY011212544.1:0-16120 GCA_037951405.1 Platydemus manokwari | reverse complement strand
TGTTTTAATATTAAAAAACAAACGGTGTAATTTTGAAATAGAATAAAATATTGATGCAAACGAGTTATCTTTTTACTTTAAATATCATCGAACTTCTATGCTTGGGTAGAAGAATTGTGAATTTTTTCTTATTAATAAATATAAAATGAATTAATAATTCTTGAGGAAATAACATTTATTTTATACTGAGAAAAGATATTATAGATTATTTTTTCAGATTACCCACTAAAATATCTAAGAACAAATTTTTATTTAAAAAAAAGAGGAACAGCTATTATTCGTCTCCTAAACCAGAGGACAGAAATAAAACAAACGGCTATTATATCTACATTTATTGCAGAGATTATTGAAGAAAAGTTTACCCTCTCAGTACATAATTCAAGGCATTGTTGGAGTCAACATCTAAAGTAGATTTTATTTTTAGTATATCACAATTTAAGTTTTCACTTAAGAAACATTTACTTTAAGCATTTAGTTTAACTCGACTAAAGAAGAATATTCTCCGACTTTCTTAAAATCAATAAGACCTTTTCTATACTTTCTTTTTTGATTCGATTTGATCACATCACTGCCTTCCTTTTATAATCATTTTCTTATACTAAAGGTATTGCACTAAAGTTACCAATTATACATTCATAGGAACCATCATTGCACCTTTTTCAATTCTTGACACTATCTAAATAGATAGAAACTTGACACCAAAAAATAGTAAAATTAACCTTTTTTTAATTATTATAAAACAGAATTGTAACAAGATATTTTACACTTTTCGAATTTGCAAAACTTATTTTAAATAAAAGAAAAATAATTATTTGTAAATTATAATGAACCAATCATACGTCATTTAGATATATCATTTGATTGTGTAATAATAACTTCACTTTTCATTTTCACAATAAAGAAAGAGCTACTGTCACTGTATTCCATTCTATTAAATTAGAATATTTATGTGTACTACGCATAAACAGCCGATACACATTATTGTCTTCGTCTTAGGAATCCAGTAATTAAGCAGGATATCCGCGTTTGTTTTATCTAATTTTAAAAAATATTTACACATTTTTATTCAAACACTGGATTCATTCTACAGTAAATAAATTAGAATGAAAAATAGTTAATTATTGGTTTAAAATAAATATTTGAAGATTTCTAATCTTGATTTTATTTGCTTGTGACAATTATTGAACATATATAAATCGTAGTTTCATTTGTGGATAAAAACCACGAAATTTTCATGAGTCACACTTGATAATCAGAAAGATTATTGAAAAATTTTCAAAGAAAATATCAACCAAATCATCTGTGTGATCTGAATGTAGAAAATCATCTTAACAGATCTACTATCATTTAAAATATAAAATCATGTCTTAATTTTTATTAATAATGCAGAATGATAAAAAAAAGGTATGAAAAATAATTCTAGTTACGATGTAATACATTCTTGGTAGTTTTTTTTCTTATTTGATGAACTGTTGGCAAATTTTAGCTGTTATAAAATTAACTGAATATTTTAGAAAAAAAATTCATTCATACCTGCCTATGAGGAGTGCAAATAGAAATAATAAAGGTATTTTTGTTAGTACTTTTATATTATTTTAGAGTCTGCGACAGATCAGAGACGAATAAGACTAAAAAAATTATAGAATAATTTAATCATTAATAAAGCGATTCAAAATTCAGTATTAAATTAAATTATTTAAAAACCTCGGACTATTATATCATGAATAATAATTTGAGTTAAAAATTGACGAAAAGCGATAAATTAAGATGATTCCTGTTATATCAAAGCTCGTAATTTCTAAGAAATAGTAAACTATTTCGAGCAGTTTGCGAATTGAGCTTTGGTTTTTTTTGATAACCACAGCTCAATAGGAGATCAGATAAAAAAATACTTAAAAACAATAATAATAACAATAAGAACAGGCCTACTTTCTAGTATAAATGATAAACATTTTTGGCAAGATCAATATTTGACAATAAATAGATGGATCTTTAATTATCTTATCGTCAGCACCGAAACAGTGCGCAACATGTTAAGCTTATCAGATATTATGATTTTTGTTTTTGAATTTCATCTGTCATTTTATGAATAAATACACTTTTGGTCAATATTTATAACAAAAAGTAATTGTAGAACAAGATTTATTCGATTATTTTGATAAATTTGGTTTGATTTTTTATTTTAAAAAATGAAGTAAAATGGAACTTTGTTATCCTATAATTTAAAAACATTAATTTCCTTTAATAAGAAAAGTCAGAACTTCAACCAATAATTTTTTAAAACAAAAAGTTATTATTCTTAAAAATATAATTTCAAAACATCATTTAATTTTTTGAACTCTCATTTTTGGCATCTTTAAGTATTTTTCTGTATCTGAATAATATTGGATAAATATTCTTGAAAGCTTCGTCGATCTGGTTTTTAAATTTGGCCCCTATTGGAAAATAACAATACTTTATTTGTCTTAAAATTACCTGTTAAAACAACCTTCCCAGATGTGAAAACAAGAATAATCACTTTAGTATCTAACAAACGATATACCAGACCTGGAAATGTTTCTGGTTCATAGCTAACATAATTAAATATTGAAGATAATCGTAGTTAAAAATATTACGTTGTAAATTCCCCATGTTCCTTATTGAATGCCTCTAAGCTAATTGGAAATCTAATGTCACAAGATGCAACAATGTTTTGTATTTGGAATCCTTTAAACGAAACATTAAATCCTAATTTTTGAATAATTCTGGCAAATTTTCTCGACGCTTGTTTAGCTTCATCTTCACTTTTTGCTCCGGTACACACAACTTTTCCAGATGAAAATATTAATGCAGTGGTTCTTGGAACTCTAATTCTCATGGTAACTGCTGAAAATCTTTTTGGGTTATATTCAGAATTCCTCGCCTTAAGAGAGATCTGTTTCAAATCGAGCAAACAACCCAAGTTTACAGTACAAACAATATTTCTAAGATGATATTATTTTTAGTTTAATTCATTAAAAGAAAACATAATTCACTGCAAAATTGGAGTGGGCATTTCAGTACTCTGATTAACTTTAGGTATTTCAACTGGTTTTCTTGGTGCAGCTTGTTCTAAGAAGTTTTGCATATTTGGAACATTGTAGCTGTTGTGATTCATCGTATTTGATCCAAAATTAAAGTAAGGAGGGTATACATTATTATTTATAACTGGCCCATTAGTTGAATAATAATATTGGCTGGGATAATTTAAATTTGGATAATGAAATTGCATAATAATAAAATTATTATGTTAAGAAAATTAAACTTTTAAAAACAAAATTTTTCAAAACTTAAATCATGATTGCAAATGAAAATTATTATGATCAGTGTTAATAGAAATTAAAATAATAATAAAATCAATGATTGTAGAAAATGCTTTGTATTATTTTCAATGATATTAATGGTTTGAAATGAAAAATATTGGATAAAATCCAACTTTATTGTGATAGCCATGAACACAATATTTATGAAATAGAATAATTGCAAGTTGATATCATTCCAATTAAAATTTACTCGTTATTTTGAAACATTTTACTCGTTGATGGTCCATTAATAATTCTTTTTTATTGGAACGCGCTATCATTCAAATTCAATTGTTATCATTTTTATCAGTTAACGATGTTGTGTTATGATTTCCTTCATATTTATAGTAATAATGAAATAAATAATATTTATAATGAGAGAATAATCCAAATATTATTTTTTGGATGGTATATTAGCCGTAAATTGCGCAGTTATCCAAAAAACATAATTATTATATCAGTGTATATGAGTATTACGTGTAAATTAATTATGTGAATTTCTTTTATAAATGTATTGTTAAATGCCAATGTGGTCCAAATTTAAAAATCACATTGATGAAGCTTTCGAGATTTTTCGATGGTATCTCAATTCTCTGAACTATGTTCCAATCCTATGAACAGTATGTTCAGATATCCAATAAACATTCCAATAAACATAAAGTCTGTGAACAATAAATATTTTTTAAATTTAATTTGTTTTAAAAATCTATAGGAGTTTTTTATATTTTATAAAATTTTGACAAACTTCTTTGTTTTGATATTTTAGATATTATATGAAAAATTAATTTTGAACTTATCTTCTACATCACAAGAAAAATAAGAGTTTTCGCTCATAAAATTTGAATTTGCAAATAATTTAATTTATAAATTCATCACAAAGGTTTTGAAATTCAGAGGTTGGTTTATACATTTTTTATGAGCTATTCGGATATTAGCTAATTCATAACCAAGTGAATTTTGATTTAGAAATTATATTAATAGTCTTGATATTGAAAAGAGAATATAAATTATAATTTCCTTTTTGCACACATGTTTAAATCCACAAGATAGAATATAAAAATCATTTTGTATTTTATTTAGGACTTTATTAATGAAGAATCTGACGATTTTCAAGACTGTCTCAAAAATGGTAAATCTCCTTCTCTTCAGTACCTGAACACTAAGTTGTTATCAAGATGTTTAAAACTTATTATTTAAATTATACTTGAAAAAATTAATCCTATTTTCCGTTTTTTTGAATCTTGATTCCAGTTAAATTTATTTAATTATTGTTTGTATTAATAACAAGAGAAAAATTCAAAATTGAAAATCGAATCCTATCAAATCAGGAATCACATTAATTTATCTCAAAATTAAAAATATACAATATTGGGTGACGAAATGATAGGTATGTTCGTAAGTAATTACCAATAAAAAACCTTAATAAAGCTTATAAACCGAACACACTTCACATAAACTTAAAAGCTGTTGTTCTAATTATCTTGATAGCATAAAGCAAAAATAAATAAATGCCAGTTTAAATAATAAAATATAACACAACTGGAATCAGACGTTTGTAGGCTAATAAATTTTATAATATCTTGCTTGGTATATTGGGGTGGTATCTCGATTCTACAAACGAAGTTCCAATCTTATAGTCAATCCGTGGTTATCCATTAAACATTTTGTTAGAATATTAATTGAATCTGAATAATGCAAATTGTAATTTAAACTAGAATTAATTACCAAGCTCGATTTGTCATCAAACTCAATTAGAAACCACAAAAGACCGACTATAGTTAATCAAGCAACATGGTATCAGAATTCGAAAGTTAAGCAAAAAACCAGAGGCCAACAATAAAAACTGATTGTCATAAAAATATCTTAAAATAGAATTCGAAATAGAATAGAAGTTACCAACCAAAAAGACTCGTTATTGAATCTATGTATATAAACCGTTTAATGGTTATTCTTATGATTTTCATGAATACTTTTGTTAATTTTGTGCATAAACATGTATAAGTATACAATTATGCCTATAGCTAATTTTAACTTCATCTTGGCCACGCACCATCTTATTATATGATAATAATAAGTATACCATCAGCCACTTGTATAAATGCCTCAAAAGTATTTAATTTTTTTAGCAAAACTTATTACTGATAAATTCGATAGTGTCTTTAAATTTAACTCTATCAATTGCAATCAACTATATCAATGACGGTTCCGACCAATAAAATATGATACAATGCATTGACAGTTATTACTTCAAATGAGAAAAATATTAAGCAATTGACCAAAGAAAGTTCTCACAAATGACAATTCCTACGTATATTACGAATTCGAATTCGACCTTGTTAAATAAAATTTATGGTTAATAAGAAATAACACCTTATAAATGATGGTAATTCAATAAAACAAAATAAATCTGGTACAAATTATTTCAAGTCGACTAACTTTTAGTACATTTTCGATAACCATGCCATTCTGCTATATTGTGGCGGTATCTTGATCAAGGCAGTTCGCTGGTTGTGAAATATAGAACGTTATGGTTATAAATTGCAGATTAGTTAATATATTATATTTCCTTACGAATCAATGCTCAAATAGATTGATTGATCCTCGAATGCACAAAACTTTCACTAAGGCAACTGAGCATATAATACTGGTGGAACTGGTTGCACAACTTTTACTAACAATTTAAATGAAATAATTCTGTTTCGTTCTGACTTTATAGACAGCTGATAGTTTCAGAAATTTAGGGTCTCTAACTGAGTTGGTTTTGAGTATTTATACTAATTCGTTTGACTATGTTATGATGAGACTGTTTTCTGGAAAAAAATAATTAATTTGTTTCATAGGACGCAAATAATTATTAACTTATTATTTGATGTTCTCCGCTTTATCATTGCTAATAATTTATTGTTTAAAACTTTTGTCATTTCTGAGATTTGATTACACAACACTGTTGAATGAAGACAAAATCCTGAAAAAGAAAAACGATTTCATACCTTGAAATCCTTGTTTTAGCAATTTAAACATTGGCACACCTGCATAATCATACAAGCTTGACAACCAACGAATCACAGATGACTTAAACAGAAAAATCATAATTTTCCGAGAGACATGATAACACGAGGAGACACGCATAGGGATTTACTAATCCCCATATCTTATGATCGTCGGACCCAATGAAAATGCAATAAACAAAACAATCAATTAAGAGCGAAACACACAAAACACGAATACAAATAATGATACCGAGATGGTCAAATGCCAGTGTATTGGATGCCAGCATATTTAGCTGCCAGAGTATTAGATGTCATTTTTGCGTTTATGTTGGATATTGTGTTAGACTGTTTTGGAGGTAAAGTTGTATTATTGTGATTAATAAATTATTTATAAGTATTTCATCATTTATATTCAACATATAGTACTTATTATTATTTTTATCTCGCCCGACAACATTGTATGGAGATAATATGTGTTTCAAACCCAGTCCTATATTTTTATAATCAGTCTCAATCTTATAAAAACCTTAAACGTACTGGCAACTATCCTTACTATTTCAATCAATAACGAACCTCTGGAAAACCAAACTTTATTAACTAAATTGACTCTTACTGCAATTGAATAAAATTATAAAAATTACGATTTGATTTTAAAAATTCTGTATGCAATGAACCTTGTGACGAAACCTAAACAATAACGATATGACGTTTGCATTTATAGACTGAAGTACTCTGGGATCAAAACCAATTACCTTAAGATATTTGAGGCAAAACTCAATAATATGAGATAAAATAGTTTATAGTAATGATCAGTTGTTAAACAATATAACTCGCTTATTTAGACCTTGAACTTTAAAGTAAGTATTCGGATCCCTTTCGTTTTCTATAAGCTTACCATTATGTTATTTCAGAATTTTGTTCTTAAATTTCTATTTTTCTTGATATCGCTTTTATTACTTGATTAATTTTTGTCTTTAATAATAATAATTATTATTAATTTTTCCATCGTTGTTCTTTTACATTATTGGTTTTAAGTTTTGCTTATTTATTTTATTAATGGTTGTTCTAATCTTTATTTACTTTAATATTTATTTATAAATGGCAATTTTATCTGTACTATTTTATCTATCTGATTGTTATATCACTGCTTTTCCTTCGAGGAAAATCCTCCAATTTGATATCCAAATAAAGACCTTAATGGAAAAATCAAATTATTAACTAGATTTTTGGGTCTTTATAAGAATAAAAGTTATACAACTAGGAAGCTAACTTATCCAACAGCAAAATAACACGGGAAAATAATTTTGAGAGACAAAAATTCAAACATACGCTGAATGTTAATTTATCACCCGAGCCATCACGATGAAGTCCATTAATCAATCATTAAAGTTTTTATTGTCAAATTTATTTCGTCACTAGTCTCTGACAATTGATTGTTGGCTTGTTGCGCTGATCACGAATACATTGTTATAGAGTTTTGCACTACCTGTCTACAGGTTTTGTGAATGAATCTGGGATTATTAGACATTGTATTTGTGGAAGTAGGTTTTTATGGTAGGGGTCATCGTTTGCAAGTTTTATGAATGCATCATTTTATGTGACGGGTTGAACTTGATTTTAATCAAGATTATTTTGTTGTTCAAATAAAGGTCATTGTCTGCTAAATGGGTTTGATTGTCTTTTGAATTGTTAAGGGTGCATTGCGTACTGGAATTGCTTTAATTTTATTTTGTGGTTTGTAGTTATCAATGAGATGTTTAACGTGGTGTATGCCTAGCCTATCAAATTCTGTTATTTATATTAATTGTACCATTTATTTTTACATTAAATTAATAGTTTTTTACTCGAACTTTTTGGTGCACCATCAATGAGATGAGCTTCTGTAGCTGATCTAAGGGTTCACATTAAGAAATAAAAAATTGTTGAAAACTCTGAGTGCTTGAGATTTTTTGTACAGGGTTGTGAATTGTTGTCCATTGAATTCAGATTTATTTTGTCGTTATTCTGTTTGGATATTGTGATTAGTGGGTTTGTGTTGTTGTTTAAAATTAGTTGATCATACCCACATACTCATCTAGTTTCGGTAAAATATTCTCGAACTTCTGTCTGAACAAATGCCAGGTATCTGTTTCTAATACCTGTTTTCCTAAAGCTTATCAGGACTCACTAAATCGTTTTATTTTACAAAATAATAAAATTATTGTAGAACCTCGTAATAATCGCCTTATTGTTACATAATCGCAAACTGTAGTCGAATGTGTGAGTTACTGTACATTTGGATTATTATGGAACCTCGGTTATTATGGGTTATGGAACTTAGAGAATTAAATATCTTTGCCAAAGTCCACTTGCCAACACAAGTAATCTACAGTGAACATCGACTTTGATTTTCAATTGAGTTATTGATTTGGATGATACTAATCGAGTATTGGTATTGAATGGGATGATATAAACATGATTAATGCATTAATAAGATGTATTGATTTGACTAAATAGAATGTTCCGAACTGTGCTTCTCATTTGATAAGGTAATGATGGATTAATGAATTTTAGAATTATCTTGGGAAAACAACATAGAACGATTAATGCTCTACTCAGACAGTGAGGAGATCGAAAAAGAAAAACTCTTTCACCATTAGCTCTTATAGTGAATGGAGGGAAAAACAACAGCAACAGCAACCACCTCAGAAACCCGCGATCAAACCATCTAAAGAATCCATAGAACCGGTGTTTAAAAAGCCAAGAACATCCCTCATAAAACAACAAAGACCCGCTACACCGATTTTCACCAAACCTATAAAGCCAAACCCAAAGTGGGAAACTTGTACCACCCAAAGCTGGAGTGTAGATTTGGATGCCTGATGTCGGCAAGAATTCGAACCGGAATCTGCGACAAACAATCTCAAAAATCCTACAATCCAACTCATTCGAAAAATCGACAATCCAATCCAAACAATTTCTAATAATGACTTTTATGATATTTTGACTTTTAAATAACTTGATCGAGATTTTGACTCTTTTTAACTTTTAATCTTTCAATTTTGATTTGTACAGAACTTGTAGTATTTTTATGATATGTAATTATTGCTTATGATATGTAATTATTTTTTATGATATGTAATCACGTAAAAATAAATGATATTAAAATAAGGAATAAAAAATATATATTATTATAATCAGATATGCAAAAAATATATATTATTTTTTATAATTCAGGTAAGGAATAAGACAGAGTGAAAAAGAAATTTAATATTTAATTTCTAAGATTAATTATTTGATAATAAAATTTTTAAGGTCAGACAATTTAATAAAAATTTTAAGACTGAGGACTTTTAAAAAAATAAATATTTAGGGTCTAAGGTAAAATAATGGTTCAAAATTTACAAGAGTCATGGACAATCCTAGATACAAAGTACCGAATCTCAGCATCTATATAACCTGCTGAATCACAATTCATTCTCGACAAAATATGATACAGTAATATCTTTGAATTAAGCTGAAACGAAAATTTATACGACAGAGATATTTTCTTGAATCAAAAATTGGAATGAAGTTTTAGACGGTAAAGGATCAACACTAATATAATTATATATTTTTTTGAGTGAAGATAAATAAAGTATATCCATACTCTAAAGGATCTGCCTTTGGAATTAATATAACATATAAAATCTATAATAAAAATTCATAAGGCACTAGTTTGGGTTCCCACGGTCTCTATGAGATAATCTCACTCATTTGTTTATATAAATTTGTTAGTTTGAGTCAAATTGTTTGAGCTAAATTTTTGTGTGCAAATTGGTTTTTACTATAAATAAATTTTTTAGTGAATTTGAATGTCATTGATTTATTGATATAACAAAGGAACTCACGCTGTTGAGTTGACAGAACAACATTTAAACATCACCAATAACCCAACAATTATTTTGATGGTTTCTAACGGATCAAAGGCATTGTTATTTCATAAAAAATTACAACTATAATAGGATTTTCACTTCATTTGATGTGGAAGAAAACTGACCTCAGTCATAAGCGAAACTAATAAAACTACTATATTTTCATTTACTGTTTATTTTTATGAATAACTAGTCATATCCGGGAAACACGTCACTGTAGCCCGATCTGGTTCATAGCTTTTTAAAATTAAATAGTTTTTTTTATTCTTTTTAGTTCATTCTTTTTCATACATAGAATGAGAAAATATCTTAATTCCAACTCAGATTAATTAAGAAAATATGAAATATATAAATGTCTAACCCATGTCAGTGAAAACATCCATGG
This sequence comes from Platydemus manokwari, assembly GCA_037951405.1. Taxonomy (NCBI): domain Eukaryota; kingdom Metazoa; phylum Platyhelminthes; order Tricladida; family Geoplanidae; genus Platydemus; species Platydemus manokwari. The sequence goes on along the minus strand of JBBMOY011212544.1, from coordinate 5,532 downwards.
ATTCGAAAGCAATGTTGTATCAAAATTTAAAGCATTCGGTGAAAACTTTTTGAAATGTTTCGATTTTGCACAAACAAATATTTTTATTTATGTAAATTTTAATTTTAGATTAAAACTGTAAGAATTAACTGTTCTTCGTTATTATGATTGTAAATATCTCGGTTTTATGAACTGATGAAGCATTTCGAATGGATAATATTGTCATGTTGATGACCAAAATTAGGAAGGCAGCGGAATGCATCAAATAAATCACATAAACGATTGATTAGGCAATAAATATCAAATCACACATTGAATATTAATTGTATCTTCACCCTGGAATCGTAGGATTTGATTTTAGACTGGAAATCCAAAGCAATCATGATATCGAAAAATCTTAAATAATATCTTTAAAATCTTTTTAGCTCTATTTTCACAATATTTTCACCATTTTGTGAAGTTTGATTTATTCATGGTACTCATTTGATTGTACACTTTTTAAAATGTCGAAAAGGAAAAAGATAAATTAAATTAAATATGTTGAAAATTTTAAGGATATTGTTTATTTAATTTTTGATTTCATACTACTGAAGTTCATTACAGATAATTAAATAAAAAGTCAAAAAATTTTCGACGAATTTAATTAAATAAACTGTAAAGTTATTTTACGACAAAAAACAAATTGAATATTTTATTTTAAGTATCGTTTTCGTATTTTTAACCTAGATATGAATTACAATGAAAACAATTACATATATGCTGATTATGAGTTGTCTAATGTGACTACTAAAATATATCAAGGTAAGAAAGCAAATTTTAAAGGATGGCCATCAAAATCATAACAGTCATATTGTTGATATTATAATTTATTATCACAATATAAAGCGCGGGGTAGCAGGCCTTTAGTGGGTATTTAAGTGAAGCATTTTAAGCAAATTAAACAAGATTATAAACAATAAAAATTATATTTATAATTGAATTTTATCAAATAACTAAAATAGTATTCATATTTCTGGAATTACTGACTGAAAGCTCAAAATTTTCTGTTATGTTAATCGAATAAGTTTTTGATTTGAGCTTTGTTCAAGAGAATCAATCACAAGACCAACACAGGAAACGTGGTAAAATATACTCTAAAGGTCCATTTAAATCGTATAATTTGAGAATGATATTGTACATCGTACTTCTCGATTTTTCAATAAACTATTTAATTAAAATAATGATGTGATTTTGATTGGTTATTTCCTTGCAAAGAATTTTCGATAGATTCTTTGTTCGTCTGTAAATTTTGTGTGAGTTATAAAAATTCGTTATCCAATAATAAGTTTGCTGTGATCTTTCTTCTTAACTAGTTATGCGTGTATCTATGTTTTTGAATATGATTGCGAGTTGGGATTAAAACGAAGGGTTTTAAAGAAGTACTGGAAGTCACAGGATAAACATAAAATATTTTGTAAATAATGAAAATCATGTTTCGGTGGTGTTTATTTTTCTGGTTGAATTTTGTTTCATTAAGTTGTGATTGAAAAGGCCTGTGAAACCTTTGTTTTGATTATTTTCTTTCAAAGGTCTCTGCACCATTCGAACAAACTAATTTAAACTATATGTTTGTTTACAAAGTAATTATAGCGTTTATGCAAATGTTGTCAAACTTAATCGATACAAATTGCGACATAAACTGCCACATGGAAGAGCAGTAATCGTCTATGCCTATTTGATAAAAATACTTTTGTAATGTATTGTAAAGTACGTCAGTAAGCGAATAAGATGCAAGTCACTGAGACATGATCGAAAACAGATCGAAAATCCTTCTAGGACATGGGCAAAGGTGCCGAAATTAAATTATTCTTTTCACTATAATGATCTATTATTTATTTTATTTTTATTGTGTAAATTCTCATTAGAGCTGCATTATTATGGTTAGAACAAATCCAGATTCAATGTCGAAGCTTAACGAAGTCTTTTCAAAGTTGTTTTCTCGATAATCAATTATTTTATTGATATTAAAATAAATTAAATTTTGTGCTCTAAATTCCATGATGACTATAAGCAACATACGGAATTCAAAATAATTTTTTTTATAATTTTCTCTCTCGATCTAAAACAAATATTGATTTGGTTAATAAATTTTGTGAGTTCGCTGAATATCAACAAAATATTGACATAATTTTTCTGAAAGCGATCTCAATGATTTTATGAAAATAAAAGTTTAGATTCAAATAATTTTTCAAACGAAATTCATTGTTTATCAAAGAATACTGTTTTTGAATGAAGATGAATAAGATTAAAACAATAATTTAATCATGACAATCGATATATTGAATGAAATTATCATGTTACGACTAGAATTACGCTTAAAGCTGATTGAGAGAATATTAATTAATTTTTCACTTTAAGATTTCATTATATTTTGGAATTATCGTGCTCTTCTTATTAAAGTTAAGAGAAAAGGAGTCCGAAAATAAAATTGTAGATTTGTTTTACTGACTTACGAAAACGATATAGTTTAATTATATATATTAAATATTTTGGTATGGGTGTTATGGTTTATTTTAATTTATTTAACTGGCTATTAAGGGGCTTCAATAGCGGGTATGAAGACTTCGCTAATAGAAGATTTATAAATACTGTTATCTAAAGGTTTAGTTTAATGGATGAATTAGTCCACCTTGGTGATGACGAAACTGGTTGAGAACGCTGCAATATTAAATTAGCTAATCAATCACCTCAACGCAATTGACTATTACGCAATTAAATTTTAGATTACTACGTGAGTTAATTGGGTCTCTAAATTGGGTCCACAGGTTCATGAAGAGAAATGGCCTAAGCCTAAGGGAGAAGACAAAAATCGCTCAAAAACTGCCTTGATAACAAAGTAATTTCTGATTGAATTCCAGAAAATGTAATTGTCTGAAATAAAATTTTATTCACAAAAAATCTTAATTTTTTAACAGAAAAATTTGAAAACTTAGGGGAGCGTTGTACTTGGGTATGTCAAAAAAGACCAGTTTTTAAATTTAAAAGTAGGGGGAATATTATACTTGGGTGATTACAGTAATTGTAAATATATAATATTATATTTTATTATTTATTTCACATGACTTATTATGTATCAATTTTATTATTTATTCTCTTGTAAATATTATTATTTATTCTTATTATTTTTATTTTATAATTTCTAAAATCTGCCAACCCATCTTCTCTTTTTCTCCTCCGCTCCGTAAGATTATACATTATAAAAGTTATTCATCATAAAAATGTCAACACAAAAGTTTTACAGAAAAACTAAAGCTTTTCCAATGTAATTGTAAATATCAATATAACACGAGGATCATAACTGTTACAGGGCTCTTAATCGTCAAATATCCTCATCGAGATGTGTTCTGGGCTGGATTGGATTGAGGGTTCGGCTAGATTGATGTGGCCCAAATTATGTTTTGTATTATTTTATGTGTGCTGCTCATATTGTTTTTTATGTACATGTGAGTTGATAGTGAGTATATAATTATAAGTATTAATAATACAAATAATAAGTATTGGGTGGGGATCCCAAACTATATAATACTTTTGGTAGCTTGAATTTAAAAATTTATTAAATCAAAATTTTCAAATCTACAGGTAAACAATTATTTATACTTAAGTTAAGAAAAGGAGCCCTTTAAATCTCCCAGTTTAATGGATTGATGAAATATTTTTGAAAGATCGTCAGTGCCATCTGGATAATCAAAGTTTGAAAGGCATCTGTAAGACCTCCAATAAAAATCATAAATGACTAATCCGGCCTAACTTATCACCTAACATAAAATAAATATAATTAAAATCTATTGAAAATAAATAAATAGCAACTTAGAAGGGTAGGTCACAAATCAATCAGAAGGATTAGAAAAACCAAGAAAAGAATCCTAAAAATGTCAATACACACAAACCCAATAAACACACATGCCGTTAACCAATAAGATTCATTCTAATGTTAATCCATATTTAGAAGCTAAGAATCGACAAGCACATGCCTACAAACAACAGCAAGCTCAAATATCCGCCAATAGCACGGGATATGCGAGAAAAATTTCAAGTAGACAAAGATCCAAACAGACACACTTGATAAGACTATAAAAGAAATTGAGTTCTATAGATTCCTGCCAATCTTTTATAGTCGGTAACTTTAATCAGTTTTTTATGACTCTTCATTCTGTTTTTTGACTTTCGTGCGACGGTCCCGTCTTGAGTGATTTTCTTTGTGAATTGTGCAAAGATTTGATGTTGCTGTCGAGACTTTGAGTGTAATATTTTAGTTAATACAATTTTCAGATCTAAATTATTTATTGGTTTTTAAGGTATTATCGGTTTGTGTGTTGGCTGTTGTTTAAATGTGCTCGTTCGTTGTGCCAACCAGACTCCAAATGATTGGCTGCGTTCGTTAGAAGTAGATGAATTTAAATATAAATAATAATAAGACAATAAATAACAATAACGCAGCGATAGTAAAATATAATTATGAATCAATTCAATTTACAAATTAAATAACAATTGAATGATTAAAATTGTGTAAACAAAGAACTGGTGAGACGTGGTTTGCTTATCCACAGGGCAAGATTCATGATATGGGTGAACCGTACAATGAAATAAAAACTATTAAAAAATGGGAGAAAAACGAAGACACGGTATGAAAATCAATCAATAAGTCACTTTGTACCTCGCTGCTTAAATCGGTTGGCTTGTTACGGAGATTCCTATGCTTGTCTCGTTACTAAGTAACTTTTCTCGTTGCTCGTAGTTTTCTGTTAGTTAACTTTTTCTGTTAGTTAAAAATCTTAGTTAACTTTTTTGGCGATTTGTTCTGTTTCTCCGGCTGCTTTTATACTACTTTTCGTTATAACTGTGACAAATCATGATTTTTCTATTTATGGGATTTTAAAATCCTATTTTTATTTCTGATCTATTTTTGGAATTAATAAATTCTATTTTTAGTTTCTAATCTATTTTTGTAATTATTAAATTATATTTATAGGATTTGATTTATTTTAATTATTATTATTATGTTTGTGGGCGTAATATGTTGTCTGTGACTTATTGTGGGTGGATTCGGATCTAAAAATATTGATTGATAACCCAACAATTTTGGTGAGCCAGACTGCTGAACAAAAAGCAATATAAATAATACTTCGATTAAAGCTGTTGTTGAAATCAAACGAACTATTCATTTTAGGAGAAATATATAAATCAATAATTATAATCAGCCAATAATAGAAAAAATATTATCAAATGGATTACTCATATTATCCACGGGGAAAAGATTATATAAGTAGTTGATGATGGAGAAGATCGCTCTCAAATTTTTGGGCTTCGACGAACTCGAATTGAAAAAGAAGATGGAGAATTTCCTGATCGTTACTATTTGTTAGTCGTTATTGCGACTACGAACTTAATTACAAAGAAAAAAACGAGATAAACATGCTGTGAAGAATATTTTAGAATCTATTAGGTGTATTAGTATGATTCCGGCTTTTTTTTAAAAAAACAAAAACATTTTTTAAAATATTTATTTAATGAAAT
>JBBMOY011211433.1:0-16139 GCA_037951405.1 Platydemus manokwari | reverse complement strand
AATCGTTCTCATCAGGCTTCAAGTGAATAAATGATGCTATTTTAAATTAATTTATATTATTTAATTTATATATAATTATAATTATTATAATTGTGATAAAATATGCCACGATTGGTAAAGAAGCTCCTCCGATATAAAAATGGAGCTTCATTGCTTTACCTTGATCTGATGTAATATATGAAAAAAGTTTTACTCAACAATTCTGATTCATGATTATGCGGAGTTATTGAAGTATTTATGAACAACAAAAATAATCTCAAATAAGATGACTGAATTGTTTTGTTTGCGTTTTAAAATTTGGATTTTTTCTTTCGTGTCCATTTAAGATTAATAGTTAGGAAAGTTTAAAATTTCTTGAACAATGTGAGTCAGTTGTTTTGAAATATGAACTCTACTATATTATAATGATAATATATAAATATGGATTTATATATTTATGTGAATATTGTTGATTGTATTGTTTTATTTATTTATTCAGATAAAGCGTCACCATCTTGGATTCTTCCATTCATTATTTCGTTGATAGTACTTGTGATTATCATTGTAATAATTTTGTACTTTTGTCTACGAGGTTCTGGTGAGACATACAATGGTGAGAATATTTGTGAACTTAATATTTATTTACTATTATAATAATCACATTTACCGATTGATTGTAACCTTAATAAATAAACAATTTATTATTAAGCTACTTAATCGTCATCTTATAATGTGCTATACAATGACAATGTTTTGTTTCACATATCATCATTTTTATTCACTTTTTCCCTTGATTTGTTCAAATTTTTTTTCGTTGAAAATGACTTATTATGTTTTGCCGTTTTTAATAGCCGCCTAAATCAGTGGTCTTCACACTTTTTGTGTTGCGATCCACTTTAAGAGTCCAAATTTTTTAAAACCAAAAAATTACAATATATTTAATAATAACAACGACTTTGCACATTCTGGGCTAAACATCAAATCTTGGCTCTACTTCGATTATGGCTGGTCTCAGTACTAATTCCAGATTTTTAAAATTCGGTCGATATTTTGTCTTAATGAAAGTCAGTGTCGAAAATGAAATTTCCTGTGCCCCCCTTTTGAAGAGCATTGGTCTACATGAATATTTTTAATTGATTTTTTTTTAATAAAAGAATTTGAATTAATTCTTGATATTTAGTTGATCAAAAAGAACGAGCTCAAGGACATGACCCAGAAAAAGAAATTCGTGATAATGAAATCTTCCAACCTTATGAGAGGGAGTAAGTGATTTTTTGTTTACAAGAATTCCTTAATCTTTCAGATATTTTTTTAAATTTGCAACATTTTTGTTACTTTTTTGTTTAAATACGATTCAATTTATTTATCTATTATTAGAATAATGATGAATATTTTGACATTTTAATTGCCATTTAATACCATGCCCTTAATTAATGTAGTGCATTACATAAATTACAATTTTATTATTATTATTATTATTATTATTATTATTATTATATCATATTTATTTAATAATTTTCAAATAATCCATCAATTTATGCTCATATTTATTAAACTTTTAGAACACTGCATGTAAACAAAGAAACTTCTATAAAACAATATATTATCCAAATGTTGTTTAACTTAATTTAATTTGTTTTACTAGTTTTCGATTTACATTGTTTATTGTTCCTCTGTGTACTAGTAAGAGTATTTTTTCATATCGATACTGGGTGCCTTTACCTTTTGTAATTATTTTTCATTGAATCTTCAATAAAAATATAGATTTATTACCATAATAAAACTGATTCTAATAGCACCACGTAGATCAACTTTTCATATTATATTAAACAAATTCCTTCACATAAGAAACTCCTAGACATAAGAAAAATAAAAGAACCGAAGATTTTATTTAAATATATCAATCAAAATTGATGCTGGATTTGATTCTGAAATGAATGCAATCACAAACATTCGAGTCGAATATTGTAGGAAAACTAATCAATAAATCTTGACGAATAAAATATTTTTAATATCTGCATGTTAAACGAAATGAAATCCAAAAGCTTTTAAAATCAATTTTATTTTTAAATTATTGAAAAAATTCATAAAAAATCTGAAATTTCAATAAAAATTACTAAATATTTATTCTAATTTTTTAAATCAGATTCTATTCTTTTTTCCCATTTCGTTTTATTAAAGGAAATACGGTAATAATGCCACTTTATCTGTAGAGGTTATATTTATCCATCTCGTAATAATAGGAAAATAATTTTAATATCGATAAAAATTAAAAATTAACTATCTTTTATTCTTGGTTTATTTGTTTTGGATTGCTGCTAGTTGGTTAAATTTATAAATGGCTGGTTTCAAGTAGTTTCCAGTTGTTCTATAAATAATGTTGTCTCAATAGTGAATAGTTCGATTTTATCTTCAATACCAAAACAAAGTTTATGTTTACTTAGTTGTTGTAATTTCTGAACCGATATATAGTTGTGTTTCACATACTCCGGTAATGCTGTGATTAGATTTTCCAGAATCCAATTTGATGATTATTTGTTAATCAATTTTATTGTTTTCTTTTGGCAGCATATGTTATACACAATAAATTTTAGATAATAACTGTAGACATTTAAGGTGAGACTGTAATAAGATTATTTCTGACCATCATGGTTATGTAGTATTCATTGTGACAGTCTTCATTAAATAATCTTCATCATTCATGCAATCATGATATCGAGAAACATAAAATAAATCACAATTTAATCTGAAGTCATTTCATACAATACTGCTGTCGTAAGTTGATTCAGCTACCTTTTCTAAGAAAATCCGAAAATCAGGTTCAGTCTCTGTTTCCACCATCTTTGTACTCGAACAACTAACTGATACCCAAACATCGTTACATGCTGCTAATTCGGCATGCTAATTTAGAGTTAGCAGCTCAGACATCTTTATAGGGCTTGGAAATTTCAAACAAAGTAATCAATATGTATTAAATAGCATATAATTAAAAGTTGACAGAATGAACCATATTATTTTGTAAATATGGAATTTTTTTAAAAAATATTTTAGTCTATATATGTGTGTCTGTGCGAGTTTGTGTCTTTCAAATTTATCATCTTGACAATCTTTTGTTATTATTTTAAATGTTGTGAATTCAGAAATATTATAATACATGTTATCAGAGGAGTAATCATGAATGATTAGCTATGAGTTGAAGTAGTTACCTTTGTTATACAATTGTCCTTTCAAACCTAGCAATGCACTATTAATTTGTCCAAAATTTAATTCAGAAACTCAAAGTCCTTAAGCGTTTGTTCGTTTAATATTAATCATTCACTATTCAGTTGTAGGTAGATAATGATGATCGACAATCCATACAAATGGTTAGTCCGGTAGGAACCATTTAGCCGGTATAAATTACCGAATTTCTTTTAGTGCAGCTCCCAGATCTAGGCAATTTACGATGTTACTGTGGTTACGAAAAATGTTATAACTACTCTTAAAAATATATTTTTTTTTGATTTTCATGAAGTTAGATCTCAATATTATAGACAATAACTTAAAAGATGAAATGATTTTTTAAAAAATGGTAAAAAAAAATAAACAGAATTACGTGTTAAATATTTATAGTAACAAAACAGATCTGTAAAGCAAGATTAAAACCCATCAACTTTAATACACATTTTTTACTAAGTTAGAGGCCAGATAAAAGTGTTTTGACTATAGCAAAGCGTCCAACAGTTCAAAATGCTTATCAGTACGAATAATCAATAACCCAAATTGATGCGGACATTCCAAGAATTTAATTGAAAATTATGATTATTTAGTATCGATCACAATCTGAACTTTTGATTAAGAATCAATATATTTATTGCTTTATGATTTGTCTCAATCAATTAATTTAAACGATTTTTTTATAATTTGACCCAATCGATTATTTGTGTTATCTATAAATGTTATTTTTAATTGTGTTTATGTAAGGGAAGAGAAGAAAAAGCGTTGACAAGGAAATAAATCGAAATAAATGAATAAAAGAATTAAATAATTAAAAAAAGAAACAAATAAATACAAATAGTAAAAAATTAATAAAGATAAGTTAATTGAGAAAAGTGCAATATTAATTGACAAAGAAAGGGATGCAAAGAATGTATCTAATTTAGACGACCACCTACAAGGTTGACCAGTATAAATAGTAGATCAAAATGTTGATCTACCACCACAAAAAACCACGCATTACAACACGCCTGAAAAACAACACCACTTCAATATTACAAAGTTTAAGTATTAAAACAGAACTAAAGCTCGCGACGCATATTCTTTGAAAACTAATTGAAGTCACTGGTCGTTTTCATTGCACAATTGACAATCAGTGAAACCGATTCGGTCCAGAACTTCGATATTATATTGTTAGGATTTATTAAGCGGACTAAGGTTATATTAATATAGTTTAATTGTATGGTTCATTAACTACACCTATTAATTAATAATCAAATTAAAAATTTGAAATTCGTAATTAGTAACGTTTGTTTCCACACTCTTCTCTGTTCGTTTTTGGATTGTCAGTAATCCACTTTCGTGGGGCAATGGTTATTGATTTGAAATTGTTTGTTGTCTGTTTTCATTAATATTGTGTTATTTTCTTCTGGTTTCAATAAACTTATTTATATCAATTTAGCTCTTTTTGATCTTTTATAGTGATCGTAAGAATTCAATAAACATCATAAATTTAATTTCAATCATAAATTTAATTTTAATTCAGTTGACAGATTTCAATAACAGTTATACTCAATGAAGTAACATAACATTATTAACTTTTAATAAATTTTATAAAATTTTTAGATAATCAGTTATAATTTTCTGAATGTGTAGCCATCAATACTTGTTATTGAAGCGCGTTAGGACTAGTTAACATAAAATCAACTGCATCCAAAATAAAAATTTTACACTCTTAGTGAGAAAATAACAACGCCTTAACTTTTATTTAATCAAATTCCAGTTGTGACTATTTACAAATATATTCAAGATAATATCTAACTTCCAACCTTCATTTTGTTTGGGATTTTAATCAGTCTAAATCAAAATCTTCTGATTCCCTATAATTTCTATATGTTCCTCATCATATATACTAAAACTCTACTTGGACGATCTTCTTTGTATTTCTTGATCACATAGCATTCTCTGAATGAATGGAATTCTTTACCCCATATCATGCATGTGTCTCGTTGAGGACAATGAAACTTACGCTTCAGTAAACCAGACCTCAACTGCATCATTTAAAGCAGCCTTCTTGCCATCTAACTCCTGTCATAAGTCGTTTGGTATCTCGTAATAACATATCAAAAACAAATGATAACTGACTCTGCTTCCCGAGATTAATATTGGTCTTCAAATGAGCATCTCTTATGTTTTATAAGTAAATTAGAAAATAACATTTGCCTTTCTACTCGTCTTACTAGAGCGATATTGATGTGGTTTTCATTATAACTTTTTTAAAACCAAACGTGACTTCTGAATATTCTAACAAATATCCAAGATAATAACTAAATCTTGTGATTTATTATCATCCAACAAGTACGTTAAAAATTTAATCAATCTCAATCCTTATCCTTGTGATATGGAAGGAAATGAAACACTCTTGAAATTTTGTACAGAAATTGTCTTTGAATATCCTTCATTTTATTAATAGTACTGTTGAATATAGAAGATTCTCACACAAAATAACAAAATTCGTCAGGTTGCACCTCTTATTTTGATATTTTGCATACCTAACTACACAATCATATATAAATGATAACCAACCTATCAGAATCATTACAGAAGTATGATTTTAATTTGACAAAATTAATGGCTACAAAACACACAGGAATGTACTAAATAATTTTTGGGATGAACAAAATATATCATGAGAATTCGTTGTACCTCCCTACATATATCGACAGAGATACATTTGAATCATTATTAAATCTTAAAGAATCAAAGAGCACAAAAATTTCATTGATTTATTTTTAACCCAGATCTTTCATTATTAATCCAAACGTTACTATTATAGAAACTAAATAAAAAATTGGATTAAAATAAAAAATAAATTTAAGTTAATTCTTACGATTTTAATATTTTCCAAATCTTGAATTTCTAGCAACCTGATTAGTGAAAAATCTGTAATCTTATGTTGTGATTTTTTTTAAATTACCTTAGGGAAATGATTGTTACAAAATTGTTATTATTATTATTTTCAGAGAATATAATAATAAGGATGAAATTTATCGTAGAGAACGGTTTTTATTGCAATTGACAATGAATTGATGAGTAAAATTGTTGTATTCCGATTAGTGAACATTTTCGCGAGTAATTACTCCGATCGAACAAACCATTTAATCAACCATAATTGCGAAGTGAATAATGGTTTGCAATTTTCACGGTCGAATTGAAGAATAATTTCCAATGTGAAATGAGTTAAAACCACTTTACTTGTAATGGTGATAGATTCAATAAAATATTTTCCAAACCATCTAATTCATGAAAATATTTTTCATTTATCGTTAATTTTAAAAGATAAGAAATGAAATAAAAAACAAGATAAAAATATATCAAACATGGAGATCAATAAATTCTAAATAAAGCAAAGCTTATGAAATTTGCTGGAGTTTTTTCTGAATAGAATTGAATTTCTTTGAGATTTTATTAGTTATAAAACGGGATTTATTTAATTTTCGATTATATTGTTCGTCATTTATATTTGGAGAGATTATTGAGAGTTTTGTAGATTGATTCTGTTATCTGTTGTTTTCATAACCTCTATCTCAGATGTTACGTGTTCATCATCTCGATCGCATTGACTAGAGTTTTCGAATTACCTATCCATTCTGTATTCGTTTGGGCTTCATTGAAATTCCAAAATATCTTCGGTAATTCTTAGCAATTTATTCGATATATTTTCTCTTTTAGATCTTCTGGAATTAATCTTTCAATGATTGTATTCAAGTGCTGTCTTAGTGGATGCTATTTCATTAAGGTTCTGTATACAAATTTCATAAGTTAACCCGGCAAAAACTTTGCCACAATATTAAAATAAATTATAAAAATATATTTTTAATTATTTATCATTGATGTGTTTGATATGGATATGTTTTACTTAGATGTATCATTTCCTATTTTTTGTCATAATATTATAATCCTCACAGCAAAGATAATAATAATAAAATTGACCAGATGTTGACAAAGATGAGGTCCTCAATGCCAATGAAATATCTACAGACGTCAAAAGTCGTTTTTATTTATTCTTCCAGTTCAAATACCCTTAAATGTGTTTATAATATTTTTAACTGAAGTCAATAAATTTTATTTTAGTGTAATACTCACTTATATATTTTGGAATTATTAATCTGAATTATTTCTTGTTATTAAATTAAATATTGACAATACTATATTTCAAAAAATATATCTAAGTAGACGAAATTTTAAATTTTTATTTAAAATATACAAATATTTTCGGGTTTTACCTTCTTCAATAGGTTATTGAAACTGACTTAATATTTTGAAATCATTACTGATATTTTTAACAATTTGGTAACATTTATCGTTTGATAACAAACCATTTATTGAAGAAAAATAAATCTAATGAAATCAAACTCTTAATTAGTTTCAAAATTTAAAGTATTGGAAATATCTTTTGATAAAATGATAAAATAAATGGCAGAAAATCAATAAAATTTTAAGCTGGTTTAAAATTATTCAAAAATCCAATAAGTAATTTTAAATTCCAGTAATAGAATCATTCGTTGGATAGAATTGTTAAAAGATTAAAAGTAACAGTATTTTAACGATAATTTATTTATTGTCTTTAAATTTCAAAATCATAAACACAGGTTTTGCTGTAACCACGATCTTAAACTATTTTATTTCAATTAATATTTATCAATAATATTAAATATCGTGCTTTGTAAGACTATATAATATCAATTTTATCCTTTTTTCTCTATAATTATCATAAAAGCTGATAAATGAGATGAACTTATCATTTATATAACTTACCTAAATTATCAGGCATGATTTTTTAAAAAAAGTTTATTATTAACTTTAGTGGAAAACGAATACAAAACAATATATACTCCTCCGACCTTTGATCTTGTCTTCAGGCGAAGTTAAAATTCATTCGATAGATCGAGTCACAAAGCCTTCTAAAACCGAAAAGGCAAAGGAATTTATGAAATAAAAATAAAATTCCCTGAACGTATCCATAACCCAAATTTAAAAAGAAGAAAGACAAGGAAGAAGTATAATTAACACTGGGACAAAGTTCTTACCATGAAAATGAGCCTGAACACAGGTCTCATTATAAAAAGGTTGATTCACAGCAGATAAATGCTTTATAAACGCCTATTAGAGTAACGGCTATACTGACAACTAACTTTATAAATTAAAAAAGGAACACGACCTCAACGTATAAAAGGCCAGTGTAGAATATTACACTTGGTCTATTAAATTAATAAAAAGTAGTAAAAATATATAAACAATGAAAACTACAACACTATAAATTATATACACCATTGTATTTAACCATATCTCAATACAGTTCAACATTTCCTTTGCTTATTAACTCTAACAAGAAATACAATATATGCATAGAAGTTGGACCGAAGAAAAGCCAGTGAAGTCGAAATTGCTTAAATGTCTATGTACATGCAGTGTGTCACTAATGCGCGATGTAAACTATTTGATCCGGAAGAGAGGAAGAGAAGAGAAAAAATAAAATTAATTCAGATAATATTCTTGAAATGGATCAAGGAAAATGGATATAAAAAAGAGAACATTCGAATGAAAATCAAATATAAAATAATTGAAATTCAGCTCAGTTTATTCTAAATATTGACCAGAACATTATATCAGTTTTGTAAAGAGAAATAACTCGATAATATCTTTGAGTGATGATATATGAGATACATTTGAAGGTTTGAGGATTTAAACAAGTGTGAAAGTAAGGAAGATGTGGCCTTTTTATACTTTTATGAATAAATTACTTAATTTCAAGTGTTGTTAACACAATGAGCATAAATAATAAAGAGTATCATTGAACTTCATTGATTTGTTGTTTATTAGTAAGTGCGAATTAATTTGGATTCATTGCTCAAAATGAAAACCATATTTAATATTAACGAAACATAATACAAATTTTTAACCGCCTCAACATTTATAATGCACAAAAGACTTTATTTCTTCAGTTTTCAAAAAATGAAAGAACGTCTCGTTACAACCAGTTCAAGTTACATCAAACTTGTTAATTATTTATTGTTGGTACTTATTTGAATTACTTATTTGAAATACATTATTTTATATTCTTCTTACCTCAATAATATATTTGTATCCACAAATTGTGCTCTAATAGTTTGCAAGATCTACTTTTCGACTGAATTTTGTTTCATAATCTTATTCAAAACACATCCGTAAAGAGCCAATTCTGAGCGATTGATAAAAAATTCGTTTAATGACAATTTTAATCGTATTGTTCAGCAAAATTTGTTTCATATTTAGTCTGTGACCTATTTATTTAATTTATTTAATAGAATCTATAAATTTCATATAAAATTTTATTTACACTTTTAGAGTTATAAATTTATACAAAATACACTTTAAATCCACAAAAAAATCATAAGAATGTGATTTGAGATTACCGTGTTTTTCCTATTGTAAGCGGAATCCCGAAAATCAATATGTTTTAGCTAGTAAAAAAATTAGCGGTATATAAGCGGTAGTAAATATAAATTCTATATAAATAAAAACAATATAAATATGCAATACATATCCAATAAAGAATTTATTAAATCAATCTTTCAAATTTTCAAAAGCTTTTAAATGAATATAAATCTATCATCATAAATGGCTGAATCTAGAAAAATTTACATCGTAGAATATAAGAAGTCGATTGTAAAGGAGTCTAGAGACAAGAACCTAACCATTTTCTGCAAGGAAAAGAACCTTAACATAAAGATGGTTCAAAGATGGAGATCTGCTTATACAAACCTATGCAAGTCGGTTGCGTATAGGAACAATAAGAAGATAAAGGTTGGGACAGGAAGAAAGCCAGCAATAAATGAATCAGAAAATACCATAACTGATTGGATCATTGACCGAAGAGCAAGAGGATTAATCGTTAGAAGATGTGATATTCAAAACATTGCAGTAGATTTGGCTTACAGAAATCAAATGTTGGATTTTAAAGCCTCTGGCGAGATAGGTTTTTACTTCGTAATGATGTACAAGAAATTTGTTGATAATATTGATTTTCAGAAATATTAATTGTCGTATATGATTGCAATGGATGAGACAGCTGTATTTATGGAACAAGATTCGCAGATATTCTTGGGGCATCATCAATCTATTTTCCCTCAACAGGTAATGAAAGCCAGAAGGTCACCTGTATTCTTGCACTTCATTTCGATGGAACAAAGCCAACGCCTTTTATTATTATTAAAGGAAAGAAAAATAAAATTGAGCATTTGTCTGGTGTGTACATTCTGGAAACAGAAAAGGCATGGAGTACCAAAGCAGCAATTAGAAAATGAATTGACCTGATGTTGCCAATAGCTTTTAAAGGCAATAAAAGAGGTTTACTTATATGGGATTCAGCCAGCACTCGTAGTGCCAATGATATGAAGAATTTTCTTAAAGTGAGAGGCGTTGATCAAATAATGATACTGGCTAGAATGACAGGGTATCTTCAAAGTTTAGATTTGATGATAAATAAGCCATTTAAGGACAATCTTATATTAGAAATCAATTAGTATATTGAGAAGAGAGAGATGGGAAATGAAAAGGGGAACTTTATAAAACCGAATCTAAAAGAAATAGTCAAGTGGATTAGTAATGCCTCGGCTAGAATTAATGATAACTCTGTCAAAAAACTTTGAAGGCTGCTTATCTGGACAAGTTGGCTTCATTTGAAGAAAGCTTCATAGCAAAAATGAGAGATTAGGACCACTTATCAAAGATAAACTTAATTCACAGGAATTAATTGAGTGTTCGAAATCTTGTTTTTATTGAAGATATCGCAGAAGAGGATGATTTAAACGTGTTTAATTAAAATGCCTATATTTGTTTTTAACATTTGAAATATTATAAGATGTCCTCCAAATATAAGAGGTGCCCCACTTTTTCTTTGGAAAATAATGTAAGCGGCCGCTTATAATAGGAAAACACGGTACCTATCAAAACTAAATTCTTAATTTTATTTATATAGTTTCGAATTTTAAATAAACCACTCTCATCGATTGAGAAACAAATTTCTTGGTTTACTTGATTTCAGTTTTCTTTTCGATTTTAAAATACAGCTATTTAATTTTTTCCCAACAAAAATCGCTGATATTTTTACTGATATTGAGATATAATAATCGCTACGACTCCTAATATGATTTATATTTCAGCTCTTTTCAAGGCAGATATCTCTGTTTGCATATATTATAATAAGATTCATAAATGCTGAAAAATATCATTCAGTGCTAATTAGAATATTCAATATAAAGACATTCGGGCATAAAATCACACAAAATATACAGTTATCAATTTGATAGATTTTGATTTGACAGATTTGCTTAATGGCCGAATTATTATAGGTTCTTGATGTTGTGGTGACATGGTTATTATCTTATATCTTTAAGCTATCTTGAATTATCGGTATAGGACCTATGAATTTTAATTTGTTTTGTACATACAGAAATATTGTATGGATTCTGAATTAATGTTCACGTATCTAGTTCCATCTCCAAGATATTAAATGAAATTTCAGAACTACTTAGTATCACGGTAAGAACTCATGTAGAATCCATGGACTTTGTCGAGCTTGAGAAGCAAGTCCAGGATCTGATTTTGTAAGTAGTTGCAAAATTTTCAATCATTATTGTAAAATTTTTTACTTAAAATTAACCTACAGTGAGAGAAAAATATTTGTTTGAATTATTTAGGTTTTGTCATTTCATTTCAAAAATAAACTTTTCAAAGATATTAAAACATAAATATAGGCGATGGAATTTGTTGGTTATTCTCTAGATATCTATTTATATTAAAACTCCTATTTCCTCAATCTTCTTTATATCTCATCTATATTTTCTCCATATCTTCCTCCTTCTCTTCTATACTTTCCTAGCACTGATATTCTTAGAATCGAATCCAAATGTGTAGTCGTTGTGTAAGCCGCTATAACTCTTTAAATCACATATTGCAAGCTAATTGAAATGTCATAAGCATAATCAAAAAATAAAAAATAATAAAAATGATAATTAATATTTATAATTTAAATTCTGATAATAAATATTTTAAATTTTAATTTATTTAATAACCATTAAGTGTTAAATTTCTGTAAAACTTACACGAACAGTTACACGTTAAAATTTGTCTCACAATAATCTGGTTAATTTTGATCTAATTAAGATCATTTTACACTGTTCCATAGAACAAGTCAAGCCCAATAAATAAATTGCATAATTATTATTAATGAAAAAACAAATTTCATGCTCAGTCAAAGAAATTCCAGGACGAAGTTAAGAAAAGAGGTCCTAAAATAAAATTTTAATTTGCTGATCATACCTCAAAAATTTACATAGTTCATTTAATTACAAAAATTATAAACATTTTGAATCTTTTATTTAATATTTAAGAAGAATTTTAGTTGTTTAAAACAAATATTAAATGCACTAGAGATTTAAAATCTTCTGAAATTTTATTAATTGAAAAAAGGGACAAAGTAGATCACATTGCATTTTATTACAAATTAGCGAGGGCTCATTTATTAACATTAGAACCAATTGAGAGATACTTTAAATTTTTACAAACATTTCACAAAATAGGTGATATTAGATTATTAAACATGCCAGTAGTCTACTGTATCGACTTATGATTGAAAAAACATTTAAATTGTTGGTACTAGATTTCGGATAACCAAATAATTACTGACACCAAAGATCAAAAGTTACAAGTTTTTGTCTAACCCACGGACTAATCAGTACAACTATAAACTATTTGATTTTTAATTGGATGATATTGAACGAAATAAATTACTAATATTATATGTTGAATGATGAATGGATTTTCGATTTTTGGTGACATCGATTTAATAACTCAAATTTTTAATTTAGAAATTTTTCATGATTTTATTTACTGATTTTATTCATGTTTTTTCTTAATATGATTTGAATATATTTATACTGGTTATCGAACCAAACTGAATTTGAGTCAAATTATTGAAAAATTGGTTTATGATTTATTGTTGGATTTAAATATTTGCATTACATAACACCATTGTAATGGTAATCACAATTTCATTTTATTAGCAAAAGTTTTTCACAGTATATTCAGAAGACATACATTTTATCTAACTACACTACCAACCAAAGTCGTTTCATCTCTTACTCAGCTAATTCTGCAAACTTAATGAATTAGAAATTCTGCAGTTCTTGTCATATCATTGACTGTGGTTAATAATTTAAAATTGTTTATTTGTATCCTTGACAACATATTCTTGACAAATCGATAAAAAGCACTAACAAATGTTAAACCGCTTAAAATTTATATTTTACTATTAAATATTAAAAATTGCTTCAAAATTCGACTCGTATACAGTAGACAGGTTGCTTGACCACAAGGCAGCATCCTAAACGAAAATGGATGATCAAATAAAGATCGGATGTTGAATTCTGACTGCCAGAAAAATGAAAAATAAATATTAGTTCAGTTTCTAATAATATTTTCAAATTAAATTATAAGTTACCAATGGTTATAAGGATTTCGAAGTTCTCTTCCTTGACTCTCACCTGAAGCGTTGCATAATGGATAAGATTGTTTTAATCGGCATTACCGAAGAGGGTATTTAACGTTCTTCAAATAAATTTTTCAAATAAATGTAGTTAGAATCCTCAATGTATATATTCATCCATAATCTTTTAGATATCTAACGAGATATGGTTGACATTCATTATCAGATCCGGTGAATACAGGAATCAACTGTAAAACACTTGTCATCGATAACAAAATATATATCCAATTTTTTTGATTTGCAATTCATTAGTCATTTTCGAATCAATAAGTGCTTGATGAAGAATATGTATTTCCTTGACGCTTGCGCTTACTTATCAATCACTAATGTTTCAAAAACAGTATTGTTCATGCAAATACAAAAGCTATTTCCATCGAGTTCAAACTCCAATACTGTCAAGTGATTTGGTTTAAAAATATTCAACAGCACTGACTACTCTCAGTAACCATTATTTTTTGACGCCATCATAACAAGATGGTTCAAAACAGACAATTGAAAACATTTTAGCTCAAATGTATTGTCTAATAAGCCGATAGGAACAGAGATTCTTGCTCTAGAGTCTTTGATTAGCGACTTTTTGATAAAATACCAAATTACAAGATGTGGAACATTGATCATTAACCTCTTGAATATGATATTAATCCATCAATTTCCAGAGACTAGCACTTTTATTCACTTTATTCATGTAACTATGCCAAGCATTAGAATGGTGAGGTAGACTTAATATCTTTCGTACAGCTCCTCAGGAACAAGAAATCAAATTGCTTGACTTAACAGCCTTCTTTGATCTTTTGAATTCTCTTAATTTTTGATTTTATTTCATCTATATTCTGATGACCAATCAAATCTCAATTTACCATACTTTGCAGGTTTATCATGACCTCATCGTACTTGTCATTCCTAAAGGGTAGTGACGGATAAAGACAAATCTGCTGTTGGAACACAAAATTATACTTGGTTGCGAGTTTGTAGACCATGCTCAATATGGTTAGTAAATGATTAATAAATCCGACCATCAATGCAATATCATCAATATAGGCAGGCAAGGAAACTTTCTTACCGGAAATTTCATAAGAATCGACTTCTGTCTATCATATATAACCATAAAAGATTGGTCAAATCTCTGAATATTTTTAAAATTTTGATTAAATGGCATAGAAAAAGTTTTGTTTAATATTTAAAGGAAAATTTCAATAAATGGAATAAAATAAAAAAGCAATACAAGAAAATAAATACTTAAAATGATTCATAGAGTCACTGAAAACCATGAGAAATCAGATATCAATTCGAAGTATATTTATGTGTGATGAAAATCTCAATATATTTAATAATATTCACTGAATATCGTCCAATCCATTAAAAGATTCACTCATATAAATCAACTTTGTTTCATTCTCTATAATTGGATTTAAATTTCTCATTTCATTTGATAAAATTATTCTTTTGTTTCGAATATTTGTTTTCACATTTTAAAATAAAATTTTTATTGGGCGTCACTCAGTTTTGAATGAAATTCGCAATTAAATTATTTAAAATGTCTTGAATATTTAGAGTGGAAAAAGAAATTTAGAAAACCCTGGAGCCTGTTATATAAGTGAATGACAAGTTGTTGGAAATTAGGCGGTAACGAAAGGAATGTTCCTGTATTTATGAGAGATTTTTTTTTATCGATTGATATCTTGTAAAGGATATCTAAAAATAAACACTATGCTGGAGCAATGAGATTCTTTTATTTCGATTGAATCTGATTGAATCTGTAAGTTCTATAATCATTCTATGTACAAATGTTAATTTTAAGAAATTAATTGTAGACAGCAAAGTCGGATGTTATTGTTGACTTGATAAAATCTTCGAATTCATTGATGTGGCAAAACACAAATTAAAATTCATCATGAAATCGTACGCAAAACAATTCGCACAAATTTCATCAATCATCTCATCAACCACAAAGTGTTTAGACACCCAGCTGGTTAGTAGATAATGGACAAGTTAATATTTATTTGTGTTGATATCAAACAAGAATTAATTCACAATTTACAGACTGATGCAGTTCAGTCACAGAAATATCCACATGCAATCAAGAAAAATCTTATTGCTATGGATACAGATGCAAATTTAAATATACATTTCAACAACAGACTATCATTTGTAATAATCATATTAATCACATTTCGAATTGAACTGAAATTTTTTTTAAATAGTTTCGTTTTTTAACGATATCGAATAACATTTATTTGCAAATATTTTCCTGAATTTACCTTAGGAATATTATTATAATATTGTTTATTATTATAAATATAATTTTGTTTATTATTATTATTATTATTATTATTATTATTATTATTATTATTATTATTATTATTATTATTATTATTAT
>JBBMOY011211432.1:0-22692 GCA_037951405.1 Platydemus manokwari | reverse complement strand
GATAATATGATTTTGGGTAATATAATTTTCAGATCTAAATTGTTGATTAATACGCCCAACGCACTTGTGATCTGGTAATTAACTTTTTAATAATAGATTTTTGACAAACTGCAATCTTGCAATTAGAAGTGTTGAGTAGGTCACAAAACAAACAAAATATTCATGAAAATAACTCCCAAATGGTTTATGCACACATATTTGATTAGCTTACATGCCAATAGCCAATCAGATTTTTCCAATATATTAACCAGTATTTTGTAGTCGATAATCAATTAACGATAAAAACAACTGGCAACTAACATTGAGATTAGCCAATGACACTAGAGGTGCAAGAGAATTTCCTAACATATCGATATGTGAACAACTCAGTCGAATGGAAAATGAAGCTCTGAGACATCAAGCGAATACACATAATAAACCTATAAAAGAATTAGTATTTCAATCTACCAAACTTTTTAGTCGGTAACTTCTATTCTGTGTAACTTTTACATGAATTTTCTGACAACCAGTCTTGTAATCAATTAATATTCTAACGGAACTTTGAATATTTAGTGTTAGTAAATAATCTAACATATGCATAATCTCTTGCAAATTTTAGTGATCATGTTTATCGACAAGGCAATCTATTCCAAAATTGTAAAACTGACAGCGTCAGATAATATTGATTGTTAAATTGAAATAATTACTTGTGAAATCCGTTGTTATTGTTTTCATTACTAATATTTTTAATTAAAGAAGCCAACTATCTCACAATTCGAATAGAATTTAAAGTGTAGCAGCTGTTGATTTATTTGATATTAGTGTAGAATCATTTGAAGAAGTTAAACGACTTGTCATAATTTCATGATTTAAATAAATTTTATTATTAATTAATTATATTTTTTTATTGATTTCAATGAATGTATTTTTTAAACATTATATTGATTTTTAATTAACTTTATAATAAGTAATAGAAATTATATAAAAAGAAACCGATAATAAGCTTGAAATCAAGTTATCTTTGAACTTTTATATCTGTAAAACCCAACACCCAAATATTTTAGTTCGATATTCCGAAGTGAATCGTCGAAAAAGTAATAATAATCAATGAACTCTGATGAGAGAGAAACCAGAATTTAAACATAGGTTCTGCAAAATATGAATATTTCAATAATTAATTGAATTTCCGAATGAAACCTTGGCTCCAAATATATAAACACATCGATTAATATTAAAAAATGACGCGATAGTACTCGTGTTCCGTGTCTTACGTAGCACTATTTGTTTGTTGATCAATCAGTGAATTCGGGCTTACTTTCTTTGTAAATATACACATATATTTTGATAAAACACAGTTTTTTATAATACAAGTCAGACAATGTTCGACATCATCACCACATAGTGGCAGGGCAAAATATCACAGGATTCTATCCGTCTCATACGCGCTTATACTCGTATATCCAAGTTTCCGGACACATCATCATCCTCAGAACTGAATATTCGTCATCTGAGAAGTCATTTGATCTGGTTCTTGAACTTGATAGTAATATAGCTTTCCCTTGGTGGAATTGACATTGCTGATATGAGAAATTGATGTTTGACCGGTCACAATCGTAGCGTATTTTCTCCGATATGTCTGTTTTGAAGCCAAGCTTCTTTAGAATGATCTCGTTCCCCTATTTCCAAGTGCCAAGAACTCCAATTATGAATGTATAGAGCTCAACAGTCCAGCCTGGACTGACTTTCTTTATTTCTTTATCAGTCGTTCCTCTGGTTCAGTTATTGATTACCTGTAGGTCAACTCGCTGTTTTGATCCTGTGAATTGACAAGATTTCTCACCAAAAACGTCGTTGTCGGTGTGATTGTTAATATAGTTTGCCAGTAATTCCATGATATTCATATGTCGATTGAGAATAGCAGAGTGCTACGTTACACTTTTTAAACACGTGGATCTGAAATTCCACTTCGTAAAGGCTCTTCCGGTATTCATGTCCTTGCATGAATTTTTTGTTCAGAATAGCAAAAGTATCTGAGCGTGCTTGATAAAGGAAGGAGAATTCCGCAATTGACAGTCCACCGTTGTATACCACTTTCATCCAGGTAGAAGTTATTTCCGGCAGGATTTTGGTGTATCTACCACACCGAATTTGTTTCGACCATCCGAGTTGGTAGCTTCTGTTGAAGCATATCCGTAGTAACTTGGTCAGTTTGTTAAGGTGCTTCTTTCCTAGTAGTGCTTCTGTAGATAAGTCTTCACTGTCTGTTGTAATATTTTGATAAATTCTTACACAATATCTCCAGAATGATTATTTCAAAGCTAATGATTGTCAGCATTTCGATCTGAGGGTATCTGAATGCCTCTCGAATTTTGTCCCACCAAGAATGCTTCTTCTCTTTTGTCCCAGGGTGCGAATTCAGCCAATTTAAAGAGTTTAGAAGGTTCTGGATGGACGCTTGGTGTAACGATTCTCTCGCGATTTCTCTAGTCATTGCCTGTTTGGTATTGAGTATCGCTACTCCATTTGTTGTGCCTTGGACCGTAAACTCTGATACAATACTCTGTAACCCACACCCACATACAAAACTTTCGGATTTGCTTGTCCATTTTCACCAGTCTGGTGTGGGTCACATCATATGTCTTAGCAAAAAATAAAATTTTACTATGAATGAACATACTGTAGGCATGTAATTTTTGCCAGAGTAGCAGGATACTGTCAGCGAGTTTTTCGGATAAGCACTTGACTTAAATTTCCAGATTGTCGATTGAATTGTGTAAAAAAAAACAAAAAATAAAATATCTATTGGTTAGCCGTGACAACTCACGACTTATAACATAGATTCTTTCTTGCGATTGAACCTATTATCACATTTCGCTTGGCTACGTCCAGTAGTTTATTGCTCATTAATCGTCCTCAGAGTCAAGGTCCAACTGTGAATAGTCTCAATCCCTTGTTTTCGTTAATTTAGAGCAGTATGAGTTTATTTTGGCAGTGTGGAACTGCCATTGGAGGTACGACGCATTGATATTTGACTTTATGCATTCCATCGCTAGTTTGTGGATGATTTGAGAAATTTACTCCCAAGTATCTATAGTAATCTTCTACTTACAACTGAGGAATCTGTTGGTTGTTGATTGTTGCTTTTGATCTAATATTCTTTAAACCTTCGGTATCATGTTTTTTCTGATATTCACCGTTATCATAAGAGATTAATACTTTGATTATTCGTTTTTAAGGACACTTCAGAATATAATAATTGGCATAAGAAAGCAATTATTGAATTAATCTTTCAAACCAACATGAAATAGATTATCATCATTACCGAATTAATCTCCATAGTCATCAGATAAATAGGTATGGATTGAAATACAGTAACCAATCATTGTAACCACATTTTCAGGATAACAAATCCCCGAAAATCAACATAATTTCCATTAATTACAAACAAAATCATATTTAAATTATCGAACAGTAATCACACTGTATTTTTACAGTAACGCATGAAACTTATTGCGTGGATTAGAAAATTGAACGATACATTAATATCAAAATCAATTCAAAGGCGTAGGAATTGTAAAGCAAAAAACATTAAAGACAATCAAATTGTTTTTAACAATTTTTATTTATAGAAATAGAGATTTCAAAACTAATTTTACATTGTTTTTACGAACAGGAATGCTGATAGAAATAATCTTGATTTTTTGGTAGACGTATGTATTAATTTGACTACCGATCGGATGCAAGATACAAAAAATTTCACCTTCATTATATTATTCATTTACACAGCATTAAATCAACTTTAAAAGGAATGCCATTCTCTGATTTTGGGTCAGACAACAAAACGTGTCAAATATCTTTATTTTATAACACATTAAATACCAAGAATATCTGAAAATTTGTTAATATTAATTTGACATTCCATGATAAGCCCGCATGCAGTCAACATCATTAATTGAACACCATTGATTTTGTTAATAACCACATGATTAAAGGTTGAATCAAAGCTGTAAATAAGAGGAGATAAACACTTTTCTTAGTGCCTTCGGAAACTGTTACCGAACCTTGTGGCATGATTTGAATTTTCAATGTTCTGATCTGTAAATATTACAAAATTAAAATTTAATATCCTCGAAATATCGCATGGCTAAATAAACTTATAGATAAGCCACCATAGTTTTGAGTTTTAATTTTGCTCCTAATTTTACACAATCGCAATTTAACATATCATGTTTTTAAAGGAGACAAACAAGCATCATTAATTTTGAATAAGTGTATCACATTGACAAATTAAAACAAATTATAAAATCTAATCAAAATTATTTAATTATCTAATATTTTAATATTTTCAAATTTTAATTCAAAACATTGATAACTGAAAATAATTTAATGAATTTTATACAGTTCATTAGAATAAACCGTTTGAATTTATTTTCTACCATGACATAATTTGCCTATTTAATCCACTTAGAATAATCCTAAACGAAATGTCGATATTACAGTCGACTAAAACAGATCATAATAATATAGACCCCATTCGTAACTATAAATTTTACCATTAAAATAAATGCTAGATATTCATTAACCAAACAATATAACATTTTACAATTAATTCATTTATGGTGTCTTCCCAAGTTAAAAACCTAGAGTTATTTAATGGGATAAACCGTACATGAAGGTATATTAAAAATTACACTTGAAATTATCGGCAAATGTAAAAGCAGATTCATTTTATCGAAATAGCCAGATAATATGATAAAATTTCGTTAATTCATGAGTTTTAATTATCAAGAATTACTGAATTTCGGCAACGTTATTGAATTTTTCAAGCCTTTATTTTGATGAAACCTGTTTATTTTACTAAATATTTCATTTAAATTGCTAAAAATATTTACATTTTTTAAAACAAAACTAACGAAAGTCTAAGAAAATGATTTCGATTAAAATATCAAGTTAAATTAT
Source organism: Platydemus manokwari (assembly GCA_037951405.1). Classification (NCBI taxonomy): domain Eukaryota; kingdom Metazoa; phylum Platyhelminthes; order Tricladida; family Geoplanidae; genus Platydemus; species Platydemus manokwari. Next base: position 17,754 of record JBBMOY011211432.1, on the reverse strand, counting down.
GATTAGTTTGGATTATAATAATTAATATATTTTAAAGGATATGAAAATTTAGATTTAATTTATAATCAAGTATTAAACTAAAACAAAATGATTTTTACCAGAAAATATCCAAGCGAAACACTAAAATAACCAAGAGAACAATAAAATCCCACCGACTGTAATAGTAACGAGGAAAGTAAAATAATGTTCATCCTGTATAAAGATCAAATTAACAAGTTTTATACATATATAAATAAACACACCCAACGAACTTATAACCAGAGAAAGCCACCATATCCATGTATCTGAGTGATGTCCGAGCATTGACAATGTATAATATCAACATCAATACCAATATTTCAACAACCAGCCATCCGACAGCATTGCTGGCCATTCCACCTAATTGGTCGGGGGAAAATTTATCTTTGATTCCAAACATCATTCCACAAATCAAAACATAAGTCAACAATCCCATCAAAGGAATATAAAGATCGGGAGCATTAATATCATATCTAGGAGGAACTGGTTGTTTATCATGATTGTATTGAATTGCCCAGTTCTAATTAATTAACGAATTGTTATCATAATTTTGAACTAGAAACTTGTGAAATAAATACTCTTTAAAAATAAATTGCTTTTAGATTGTTATTTAGATTATTTGAATAATTTATAAATTAATAAATCACTTACTCTATGTGCAAATGGAAATATCAACAACATTAACTTTTTAGCAACATAAAGATTATCAACTGCAAAATAATATTTCAGTGTTGACGTTGGAACATATTTATCAATCTAAACTTGTATTTAATATCATTCTTTATAAATTGTCGCAAATTACATTTCTTTGTAATAAATCGGCCCCTTGTTCGACCATATTTGAACCATATTGCATGGCAGCATTAGTTATAAATTCATTAGGAAATTGAAAATTTTGAGACTCGCTTGGTTGATTATTCTCGAAAGATGGTTGAAATACATTAGGGTTGTACATTTGTGGCTGTGGATATTGATTGTAACCTATATCGAAACAGCTTAATTGTATATTTGATGCATAATTTACCCATATCTGTCACAATAAATCCTTCTTCGTTGTAACCAAAATTTGTTTGCACATTAGTTTCTGGATATGGATTAAATGTGTTTCTCATTTGGAATATTTTATAATATTTTATAACGTTCACAAAATTGAGGTTACATAAAACTAAAACAATTCGATATATTTAATTATGTATTGAAAAATTATAATTTTTTTAAAAAATAAACTCATTAAAATTGTGGTTTAAACTAAATAATTTTGATAAATTTAATAAATTAATTCTACTGAAAACGTTAAAAATTTTATATTTACACTATATTTGATTTTAGGTTCTGTATTTAAACCAGTTGACGTGACTTTACATATTATAAATTTTTGGAGATCATGGAATTATTCGAAATTTAATTCCTTGAAAAATTAAAAAAATTTCGAACTTTAGTTTAAAGATAGATAGATTTATACATTAGATTAAAGAGTACTTTGACAAAAAGTCTTGAATGCAAATCATATAAGTCATTCATATTCATATTTAAAATAATAAATAAATTAGATTAAAATTTTATCGAACTATTATAAACCAAAATCATTTTGAAATGATTTTACTTTCTACTATATATTATTGAAAAAAAATGATAATGTTTTTAACCTGAATTTTGTGAATAGAGGCTTTTTATATGTTACCGTAAGTACTAGCTAAAAAGCTGAATTAGCTAACAAATTCAAGATTGAATAAACCATTAAGTCAAAATCTACCGTGAAGTGAATAAATGTACATAATAATATTGCACTATGCCTGCGAAAATTTTTGGAAGCTAGTGACAATTTTAAATCCCTAATGAAAATCAAACGAAAAAAGTAAGGTATAAATTATATCGATCAAACCATAAATAAATCCAATCAAAACATAATCACAGAAAAAATTAGAAAATCTCAGATAATCAGAAAACCTAACCTATCATTATCGCAATTTAGTTATTTTGGTTGCAGCCTTATTCTCTTCAAACTGTTAAACAAATTATTTGTGTGTTTAATGTGTTTTGGATTTCAGTTTCTTAAAAACTTCAATAGAGTATGTGAGAATATATATCTGGAAAAACAAACAGGATTGAAAAATAAAAACTCATCAAAACTACAAAGCCGACTATAAAGATTCTTGAATACAAATTACAAGAAGACGGCTTTTGAATTTAAAACAAAGCAAAGGTCTTTTTAAAATTATATTCTTTAGCTATCCAACAATATACACAATTCCAAATTATTAACAATAATATTGTAAGTTAAATTAAAAATCCTGAATCAAATAAGCAGTTTACTATCGGATTCATTCCTTTATTTTTGCTCATGTTTTGTGCTTCGAAATAGAAATAAAGAATCAAACACAAAGTACTTTTGAGTCATTAGTCAAAAAATAAAATTTCATCTGATGGAATTATAGGGTGATTTCGTTGGACACAAATCAAGAAATTATTATATATGATTTTAATTTTTATTAAATTTAGAGAGCTAGATGTCGATAACTGATGATTCTATGAAAGATCTGACAACTCGCAGATTAATAAATTAATAAATATGAACAATAAATGAAAATAAAAAAAGATAGTAAATATTTTAAGTTTAGTGTGTTACATAACAGGATCAAGCTCAATAATATCATCTTTATCTTCAGCACATCAGAAGATCAAACTCCAATCGTCCCAATCAACCTTTTCCTATCAAAGCCTACAATCCATAGATGAGTGACAAATATTGGACTATATTTTACTTTTTTGATAATTTGACTATATCTTACATTTTATGATTAATCTGACTCTTTTAATTTTTGTGATTCTTGCATGATTTTGATTTATTTATGTGTAACGAAATTTTGAAAATTGTGTATAAAAACAATAAAAAATATAAAATCACAAAAATTATGTTTTATATAAAACAATAATAAATTATAAAACCACAACAATTTATCTAACTAATAATAATAAAACCATGAAATAAAAAAGAAATAATTTTTGAACAAGATAATAAATAGTAAAATAAATAATAATAATAATAATAATAATAATAATAATAATAATATAAATTATAATTGTGGGCAAAAATTAATTAATTAAAAATGTGGGCGTGTTTGTGGGCGAAAATTGGAATTTTAAATGTAGTAGAAAAAGAGAAAGATTATGAATAACACGAGTGAAAAATAAATAAAAATTATTAATCTATGCGGATTTGTAAAATAATTTAATATCCAATAGGAAAAAAGAAAATAATAAACAAAAGCGATTATTCAGAATCCTTCCTAGAAAATACTATATAAGGAGTGGTAAAATCACAAATTTCACTATCAAAAATCGAAATATTGCTAGACGATCTTGAAAGGATTCAGTAAAGGCATAAACATTTAGACGCTAGATAAAAAAGGATAAATTAAACTATCGATAACGTGTGAATGATGTTTTATATAAGCAATAAATATAAGTAAAGGGCCCGCCCATATTGTAAACTCTATAGTAATATAAAATTATATATAAACACAAAGGAGGTTCGGTATCTGAGCATTCTCTCGTTGAAAAATATTTCTTAATCTGTGCGTTGTGAAAAATCTGAAATATTATTTGTTTGTATAAATAAGTTTGCCTGAACAATTTAAAGGGATTTTATCATATTTGTAGTTGTAAACGTTGATATTTGTAAATTTGTTATTATAGAAAATATATCTTATTGTTACCATGATTATGTTTATTTAGTGTATTTTTTGATTATAATTATAAGAGCACGAATTGACATTGCACTTCAATCGGTAGTATCAAACTCACATATGCATAAATAAACATGTTAAAAGACTCTATAAGCCAAACAAGTGCGAGATAAAAAATGTGTGATCCTAGACTTTTAAGGTAAGCAAGTGTCGAATCTCAGGACAACAACAATCGACGGAGCGAACTTTGTAGGCCCCTCTTCGATAAAAAAATAAAAGCATGATTTTGAGTTTCTATGGACTATGTGGAAACTTGGTTTAGTGAATTATAACGAATTTCCTTTCGGATATATATAATTTGTAAGAGAATAAATAAATTTTACCACTATTTATTGAATTAGAAAGTTAAAAAACAATATATAATCTGGAAACAAGTAAGAGTTGTGTAATCAATCTGACTACTAACTATGTATAACTAATATTTATGAGACGGTCAGTGTCACGCATACAAATGAAATTCCCGTATGGTTGATGTCCGATTTGTGATTGATATCCACGAAAATAACTAATTCTTGCTAGTTGCTTCAAAATGATTGCGAAATTTTTGTGCAATGGAATACTGTGTGATACTAATTTATATACGGTTTGTCAATTTTTCTGAATTGTACAGTCGATTTATTATGTTGTCATAGTAATACGTTACATTTAAATTGTCATGATTACTTATTAAATATCCATGGTGACTTGAATTAATTATTATACAAATTAAAATTTTATTTTTAGCTTATTATTATTTATGAACTTATTTAAGGGTATGTGCAACACATTAATAAAGTTGAAAAAAATATCTCAATTAAAATAAATAAACATCAAATAAAATATTCAAACATTGCCAGAATTAAAGTGAAAAGATTACAAGTGTTCAGTTTTAAAGTGAATTTCATTGATTGACAATGTTCTTGTATTTGTTGATGTTGAAGATGTTCTCAATGTGAGTTCCCAATGATAAATTTATGCTTGATTTATATGTATAAGTTTAAATTAATATATTCAAATACAAATCTACTTTTTTGACTTTTATTTATTATTACAAATAATTTTACAAGCAATTTGACTTACACAAGTAATATTAAAACAATCAATACAGTTATCTTGCTGACATAGTAATAACTTAACTATGGCCTTAGTAATTCCTGTTTTCATATTTTAGAATTAATTAATCCGAATCCAAAAGGGACCGATTTTTTCGGCAAATTTAATTTGATCATTTATTAGTAAGACGTCTTAAAGAAAGAATTAATCGCTATCGACTTGCTTGATTATTATTTTCATTTATACGTCGTTTCCAACTTCAAATTTTCGTAACTCCACAAATTCGCAATAATTGAAAAATTTATAAAGTTTTAGTTAAGCCATTTGTGGCTGTTTCTCGTCAACTTATATAGTATCTGACTTTGGGTATTTTGTACCTAACGACCATTTGAAAAATTCATCATTTCGATACTTGGCATAGTTATTTTAATCTTTAAACAAAAGATTTTGACATTTGAAATTAAATTTTATTAATTTTCATAGTTCAATCTACTTATTATTATTAATAATTAATTAGATATTATAAATAATAATATAAATTTTATAATTGTACAGGTAAAAATAATCATTTTATGCAATATTTTTTTACAAAATCATAAAAAATTATTTTTATACATTAATAGATGTTCGCAGAGCCAAGATAACAGATGTCATGTAATTATATTGGATTGTATTGGATTGAATTGGAATTTGAAGATTGAAATTAGGATATTTTCAGGTATACAAATCCATACTCCAGTTTTATATTCTATTTTTCTTTAATTATTCCCAATCTTTCTTTATATTGCCGCGAGTTATGAACCTTCACATATTTATCGCTCTTCTTCTCTGTCTACCCATATTCCTTTGGGGTTGTATCATAGTTAGCATACTAATTCTCGTCATTTTTCTTTTCCATAGCCCATATGGGTTAACAGTAACTGATATTCACTCTTCACGTTGCCTGTTTCTTCGAGGTCTGAAATAAGTATCAACTTACCATGTTATGTTTCTTCCAGACACGATGATAAAGCACGATTGGAATTAAAATTGATTATAGGTTTAAGGTTTGTAATTTTTTGGATATTAACTGAGTAATGTAGATAGAGTGAACTACATATTGATTGATTTTAATGATGTTGGAAGAGATATTAATTTGTAATTTTGGAATACAAAATTGAAGAGTATAAAAATTGGAAATTATTGAGGTTAATGATGGATCACGGAGGTTAATGATGGATCAGATTGATTGTTTATTTTGTTGAAGGTCTATTATTGCTTTCATAATACCCGTTATTTTGTGATGTTATACTGAGATAATTCAAGCTAAAATCCCAGAAATCTCCTTCCGAGCATACTTGTTTAGTTGAAGCAGAAAAACATCAAAATCAGGTCTGTAGGACCTTAACTTTGACACTGGCATTTATTTAATGCTTTTATCTAAACAAATATTTTATTTATTTAGCAATTTATGAATATAAAATACTTTATTTATGAAGAAAGAAATCTTTAATTCATCTTTATAACTAAACTTCATTCCTATTTAATTTTTGCGTGAATCGTAAATAAAAAGAAAGACAAAAGTCAAAATAATAACACTCCAAGATAAATTTTCAATGAGGTAATAAATTGTTTATTATAAAAGAAAATCTAACTCCGGATAATAATGAAAACAATAAAGAATAAAATATTTTAAATTAAGTGGAATAGACATGTCGGGGTTTTGAAAAACAGCTAAATCGAACTAAACACTGTACTGCATTGTGTGCTAATTGTTATGACAATTGTATTTTTATGCGTGACATTATGTATTGCACATGCATTAATTTTTATTGTATTAATTTTTATTTAATTTTTAATTTTGTACGATTTGATAATTCTAGGAACAACTTGGTGAAATCAGTTTGAAATGATATTTATAAAATAATATATTGAATATTTATAATGATTATTATTTATAAATATCTAAAATAATAATAGCTGAAAACCCCATTAAAATGAATTTATTCATTAAATTCGATCAGAGAGAATTTCTCATTACGATAAATAAATTCCAACGAGAAAATAATAAATGTATGGCATAAATTCAACCGTAGAAGATATCTAAGAGTGACTCATCAGGCCTTACATGAGGTAGCAGTCATAATTGCCACTGCAAATTTGACACATTATTAGAGAAATAGTTACACGGGAATAGGACACGTTTTTTACAACTCCAGAGCAACACAAGATGATTATTCAGTGTCGAAGATCAGGATTTCTATATATGTCCAGTATTTTACTGGAAGACCATACGGTAAGATACATTCGTATAAAATACCAATTTATATTATATTGTCTATATCTTATTACCGAGTTTAACCCAATCATCTTGAAAAGTAACTAGTTTTGCTTCGTGAGAGGAAGTTTATTAACCGTTTCTTAGTCTAGGAATTGTTAAGGTTCATTATTAGGTTTGGTATATATAGTAGCATTAAAATCAATATGGTATTGTCATTTTATTCGTTAACCAGTTTTTGTCATTGTTATTTAATAATAAATATTTGTAGTTATAAGCCTTAGTTATTGATTTAATAGGAATCACAGATCATAGTTTGTTATCATTGGTGCTAGTAATAAGGAAGATAATTTAGGTACATAAACTGAGACTGATAGTTGAGATATATCAATATTACCACATCAATTGTCTTCACACAATAAGGTTGTGCGAGTCGAAGATTTAATAAAATAAGATAGATTACACTTGCGGGTTTAATCAAGGACTCGTTGGTCGTGATTAAGACAAAAGTGACATCGAATAGAAATAAGATTGATAAAAATAAATTCAATGGAACTCGAACGTAGCAGATAATTAAATCGGTTTATATCCACGAATATATCATGCACATATTAGGTGAACATTGACATGCTTTTAGAAATTTTCCCAATGACCAATAATTCTAAAGCGAATCTAGTCTATTTATGGACAAATTTATAAATAAGCAGTGTAAGTTATGGTGGAAAATTAAATGTGGTACTAATAGAGTTCACATTATCATAGAGCAGTTACTGATACAAAGAAATTATAATTCAGTTATAGTTGATTCTAACAATCAATAAAGCATGAAGACATTTCACTTCAAATTACATGAGCCTTAACACTACGAACTAGTGTTAAGAATAGTGAATTGTATTTCATCTATACGATCGCTAATCAGCCTAGGGACTACATTTATTTTATTTATCCCAAATCAACAATCCTGACACCTAAATCAAATTTGTACTATTGCAATTAATAAAAGATATTTCATAAATTTGTATGAGACATTAATTTGTTAAAATAATAATTCGTTAAATTTTAAAAAATCCTAAATTTTATAAATCAATGATAAAAAATTATTGAAATTATTTTCAAAACCATTAATACTAAAATTACAAAATGTTACAAGATATTAAGTTATGGAAATATTAAATTAAAAGTAGTTGGTTATATGTTAAATTACCAGTTTGTGATTTAGAAATTGATTTATAAGCTTAAAATTATACTTTCTTGTAATTTGTTATAATAAGCTTATTTCCAAGACTCTTAGAGAGTTTGCATATCGCAATAATACAAATTATAAGTATTTCTTATTTTATTATTAAGTTAGTTTTAAGTAAATGGAAAGTCTGAATACATTAGCAAATTCAAATTGTTTCAATATTCTTCAGGAAAAACTTAATGATTGGAAATACGAGTTTGAAGTTATACTTTTATTTAAATAATGTAAGTTATTTAAAACTCCCATTATATTGTAGCACAATTGTACAGAAGTTAATGTAAGCAAATGCTGTGAATTACTTGAATTAAATGCAAAAATACAAACTCAATTATTTAAATTGTTGGGTTTTTGCGGTATTTATGGTATTATATTAAATTCCAGAATCGAGCCATTTTCATATTAACTCCATTTTAAGGTGATTTAAGTGGACCCGAAAAAAATCTTAAAAATCAATTGATCCCTTATGTGGGAAAGGATTATTTTGAAAATGGGTTAACTTCAAAAATAGTAATCGACATCCTAAATGATGTCAGTAAACAAACAAAAAAATCCTCATTTAATTCAAGCAAACCAAAAAAAACACGCAATCAGAAAAATAATTGTTCGAATGAAAGGTACGCTCAGAATTAATTGTTTTTTTTTAATTAATTTCAGAATTAAATTAATTAATTATAAATAATTATATTAATATTTTAATATTAATTTGATGGCTATTATATAATTGTTTTCAATTATTTTTTATTGCTGATTCAGATGACCAAGGTAATTATTTCACTTTCGACACTTCAATTAATTACTTGTGATTACATTATTATTATGATTGTCATTATTGTTATTATTATTTTTACTATTATTATTATCATTATTATTATTATTATTATTATTATTATTATTATTATTATTATTATTATTATTATTATTATTATTATCATTATTATCATTATTTATATTATTATTATTATCAGTATTATTATTATTAATATTATTATCATCATTATTATCATCATTGTTATTATTATTATTGTAGTTGTTGTTATTATTATTATTATTATTACTATTATTATTATTTTACATGATAAATTCTGTAGATTCGTTATGATAAACCTATAATTCAGAGGGTATTGTTTTTAAACCAATACTCATGCCCAACTAGTTTTCAGTAAGACAAAAGATCAAAACAATATAACATCCTTTATGTTTTACTACCAAATAAGTATTTTCATTTGCTTGCATAGGTCCATAGAAATGGTTAATTCTATCAAAACTACAAATAAGATTGTCATTTAGCCAATTGCTCAATACCCCTTTTTTGACGAAATTGTGGCTTTAAATAAAACAGGTACCTTAAATGAATTGAAAAAAAAGTTAAGAATTCCTCGTTTTAAAATCACGGGTTTCTGCGACAAACTTGGTGTTTGTCTATTTTATCATATCCACAAATAGATTAACAACTCATGTATAAAAGAGTAACTCATTAATTTAATTTAAAATAACGAGTTCACTTTCATCTGGATTTTATCTTGTGTGCTCCTCTACAAATGATCGATTTATAAAACTTAATAATACACAAATTGGCCTGTTGACAAATGAATCTTGAAAATTATATTCCTACTGAACATGGCTTGCTTAAATAATCCAAGAACTTTATTGATCGAAAACATTTGGAATCAATTTTAAAAGATTAAGGTTTATCGGTCTTTAGTCGGAACAAATTTTAATCGTAGAAAGAATTAAATAGGTCAGACCAAACTAATATTTCACATAAAATGAGTATCAATGATTCGAATTTATAAATAGTTTCTCCATTAGCACTTCAAAAACAATTAAAACAATAATATTGTCATAGGAACAAATCAATTTTCTACATTAGCGCACTAACTTTGATTTGATAAAATCTATATTTTGAATCAAAATGGTTATCCTAGAGAATTAAATAATAAATATTATAATTATTATTTTTTCGTATTTCTTTAAACAAGAGGCGAGAGCCACTCTTAAGAAAGTCAACATACGAAATATATTTAACCGATATATTCAGATAAATTGCAATTTTTTAATACATTGAAAACTTATCGATATCATTTATATCATTTATATCTTCTCTTTATATACTCTAAATTCTCTGACCTTAATTTTTTCAATCTTCTATAAATTCTGACTGTTCTTTATATAGCCTATTTTCTTCAATTCCCATTCATTTATCTTTTCAGAATCGAATCGAATTGTGATTGCCGTGTTTCATTTTTATATCATAAATTACGCATTGAAAATAACTGTAAAAAAACAATACGAAAAGTATTTTTAACTACAACATTCAATCAAACCATTACGTTTTTATTATTAAGATTTTAAAGTCCCCATATAAATTTTTCAAATTAATTAAAAATGTAATTATATTTTTTAAAAACAGATAATTTTATTTAAATATTTTAATTTACTGCAGGTTTCACATTGATTTTCTTAAATTTGCTATTTATATCAGTTTAGTAGAATAGCAGCAGCTAACAAATACATTTATAAGTTAGATATATCTTGAATATCTGATTTGTTTTAATATTCGAAAAAACGGGAGTTATTTTTGAAATAATAAATTTTGAGGCAAATAAACGATTTGATAATTTGGCTAAGTTAAGAAAAGGGGTCCTCATGCCTACTTTCGCACACGAAATAATTTTATAACTTAATTTTATATATAACTGCTATTTGATTTATTCGTGTAATTCAATTAATATCTCATTTTTTAAGATGTCTCATTAGACAAAAGATGGTTTAAAATCCGAGTTTCAATTCTGATCACAACACTTATTTTAGTTTTTAAATTTTTATAATTATAAATCGAGTTAATCAACTACAGAAAAGTTTAATAATATCATTGGTTATTTTTATAAAATAATTGTAAAAAATGAGAATATCTCTCAATTTGCTTCTAATGTTAAAAAATGGGTTTTCGCAAATTTCAATAAATTGCAACTCGACCTACTTTTTTCATTTTTCAAATAATCAAATTTTAGGAGATTTTTAAGCTCTAATCTGTTTAATGTTTGATTTCAAACAACTAAAACTTTTCTTAATTAATTTAATCAAAAATTCAAACTTTTTTAAAAGAATTTTGTAATACACTCAACAATTTTAAAATTTCATTTTAGGACCCTTTCTTGAACTTTAGCCAAATAATTTGTGGATCATTTTAAAAAAATAATGATAATAGATTAGGAAAATTAATGTATGAAATTTTGTAAATATATTGGTGACATGGAATTAATAAGAGCCACTAAACTGCAACAATAAATATTGCTTTCAAATTTCGGTTTATATTAAATAGAGTGTGAGTTCGTACTCACAATGGTGGATATTTATTTTCAGAATTTTCAATCTGAGTTGTTGGTACTAAAAGATTTTTATTTCTCATGGAATTTTTAAAGGTATTATAGCCGAAATTTTTTATTATTATTAATTTTATAATAATTAAATCAAAATAAAAATAATCTAAAAAAGAAACAATAAATATGGCATCAAATATGAATTAATTTTTCATAATTATTGAATTGATCCTAACTTTGATTTCATTAACAAAAACTATTTAAGAGTTCAATATGTCTTGTTTACTGAGTATGCTCTAACTTAATTGGTTTATAATTAAGGCTCATATTGTAATGGTTTTTATCAGCTATTATAACTGCATTTCTTGAAAATGATATTAAATTTTGATAAAAAATGCTCGAATAATAATAATTAAATATGCTTGAGAGATTTAATTTTATTTAATCGATTATTAATAATAAACAAGAGAAAACAAAACAAATTCACGGGAATATAATGTGAAACTTTATTATTGATTATTGCATTTACATAGAATATCTGAGAAATGGAACTGTTTGACACACACCGATCTTAATTTTGATTAAACGACAGACTAGCTTTACAAAATTTGACATAATAATTCGATAAAACAGATTTTTGTTTTGTAAATTAATAATTTAGCTCAAATCTAACTAATTCTTTTAGAATAAGCACTTGTTTGTGACAGTGATTTCCAACCTGGGTTCCGCAATTTCTAAATTTCTAAATCTGAACGAACAAATAAACAGCATGTTAAATTCAATTTCGAAAATCTACTTTTTTATTATTATATCATTATTATTTTTTTATTATTTATTATTTAAATATACCAAATTTAACATAATTCGCTACCACTATTAGGTTTGCTTTTATATATTCTAGTTGCTGGTTGAAAAGGAATATCCTGCAATTGCCCAGAAAGCCCTACGACTTCTTGTGAAATTTTTAATCTCTTATTTGTGTAAATTTTGATTTTCAGCTTTGACAACCATCATAAACAAGAAACGCGCACAATCGCTGTCCGTGGAAGATGAATATCATGTGTTGTGTGTCAAAAATATAACTGAATCCAAAAGAATTATGTAAGAAACACCAGGCTCAAATTTCCCACTGAGTTTTTGATTAGAATAAATTTAGTCTATTCAAACATGAACAAATTTTGTTTTCATTTCATCAACAAACATGTACAATAGTCTGAACATAAATACTTTTATTTCATTTTTAAAAATAAATGCTTTTTTCTGCATAAAACAGTTTAATTATTGCACAATGGCTCCTTGATCCAGAGGATTGTTTCCGAGGGGTACGTCTCCAACAAACCCTCTGGCTTATGAACTTTAAAAGAGCAACTTATTGACTTAATTTGATTTATTATTGAAAATGGATTAAACTCTGTTGTCATTATCAGACTGTCTCAATGGTCATTTATTAATTTTATATTATATAAAAAATATCATCATGTTGATGTTTGTTTGATATTTTCATCATTTTGCTAAGCACAAATTTAGACAATTTTTCATCTTCATTTACTTACGAGATTAATCGAACAGTAACACATCAGCAAAGTTCGACACACATTTACTAGTTTTATGATGTTCAAATATTTCTCGAACATATGTTTTCCAGAGCAGGGTACCATCATTAAATGTTCAGTATACATTAGGGCAAACAACCACATTGGCATGAACTAAATATTTATAAATTCCCATTATCGTAGGCCATTGAGTTGAAAATTACAGAACTATCTTGTTCAATTCGTTATTCATAAATATTTTATATTATTTATAATACAGTTTAATTAATGTGTTACGGTTCATATAATTTATGGAATTCATCCATCCATTACTGACTTAAAGCATTACAAACAAAAGTAAACTTGTATATTATAAGTAATCTGTCATGGTTAATAATAACCTAATAATCATCCCATTTAAATCGCATAATAAAATTACGCGATGCCTATGTTACTAGTCATATTCAATAAAACTAAAATAGCCAAAGTTAAAATGTATATTAAAAATTGTAATTATTCTTTAAAATTTCATTGCTCCATCAATTCAAATTTAATAAAAAACTTAATTATAAAAATTTCCAAACCAATGAATTTTTAATATGAATTGATGTAAATTTCAAGTAATCTATAGCAAATGACAAATAGATTTTCGTCAAATGTAAATTAAGTGAAGAAATATTAACCAAATCCCGGCAAGCATTAGCAAAAAAATAAATTTACAAATAAATAATAACATTATTTATGTTGAATTTTCCTATTTTGAAATATTCGTGACCAAACAATTAAAGTATAGATTTATATTCCCAGAGTAAAAGATTAACGATTTCATGAATATTGTGAAAAATTAATATGTAATCAATAAAGAGGGATTATATTTAACAAATTATAAAAATTAGAACTTTAAAGTAATTTATCAAATTATTTTTTTAAATAAGTAAATTAATTAAAATTTTTAAAATTTCACAAAAAATACTTTCTTATATGTAATTGCAAATTATAAAAATTAGAACTTTTTAAATTAAATATAAATATCGGAATAAATTGATAAAAATTAAAAAGTAATTTTATTGAATAACTACTCCATTAATGATCACTCTTTCATGTGATTTGTTAATTCTACTTTCAAATAAGTTATTTGTAGAAACGAATTTTAAAATGTTTGCAATTTGTTTAAATAATCGGTTCTTTGAGATCCAATTCTAATATAGCTAAATAATTTACTAATAATAATGGAATGCTTAATAGGAATACAATTTAATGATTTTATTTTACTGGCATCTGACGGTAATGCCGGAAGATCTATAATTTCTATGAAAAAAGGTAATAAATTATGAAATAAAAAGATTTGCTAGATAAATAAATTTAACAGATGCTGATAAAATCTATGGATTATCTGAAAAATTGGCCTTGGCTGTCTGCGGTGAATTTGGAACTGCCGTAAATTTCGCAGAATTTATTTCACAAAATGCCCAGTTATATAAACTGAGACATGGTTATGATATGTCACCAGATGAAGCTGCGCATTTTACTCGAAGACAAATAGCCGAAAGTCTTAGAACAAGAGTATATATCTTATGTCGGCTTAAAATGAATATTTGTTACATTACAGAATCCGTACAACGTTAATCTATTACTTGCTGGAATGGATAAATCATCTGAAGCAAAATTATTTTTCATGGATTATTTAGGTGCACTTGTCCAAGTTCCATTTGCAATTCATGGTTATGGTAGTTATATGAGCTTGAGTGTTCTCGATAGAAAATATGATCCTTCAATGAAGAAAGACGATGCTGTAGAACTTTTACATGATTGTATTCATGAAATTCAAAAGAGATTTGTTTACAATCTCAGCACTTTTAAAATTAAAATGATCGATACTGAAGGAATCACCAATTTGCCAGACGTTCAAATTGCTGCGTAATTGTTTTGAATAAACCTATTTTCAACATTTATTATGCGATTTATGAAATGATATTATTCAGGTTATTTATTTCAATTTTTATAACAGTAACAATTGATAATCTGATATTAAAGGACAATAATATATTTTGATTTCGTCAAACATGTTTGACCTTGAAATAATCATGTACTCATTTTAATAGAGATGCTTGTATTTTGATTTTTCTAAAATATTTTATGTTATCAAAAGGTTACAAACAGATTTTCACAATTCAAGAATTTGAATAGTAATTGCGGAATTTCTGAAGATTATTGATTATTCAAGATAATTGATGAAAACTATAATTAAAGAAAAACCCGAAAAGTTAATAAGTTGGATTAAATGCTAAACCAGTTATCGGTTCAATGTTTATCAAATAGATCGAATTTTTCAAATTTAAACAAAAAATCTTGATAAATTTTATCGTTTTTGAATTAAATTGGATATTTTTCGGAAAAAGATCATGTATCAAAGTATCTCGTTTTGAAAATCGCTAGAAGTTTAAAATGAAGTAAAGACAATATTTATAGCCAGAAATAAACTAGTTGGCAAAGACATAAAAAATAGTCTGAACTAATAAATGGATAGCAATGAAAATAAAGTAAACAGATTCCATTATCAATGACATACAGAACGTAGGACACACACTAATGAAACTAATTTTTTTAAAACCTACTCTAGCATGTAGATAATTCTACTATTTTGATAATTAATTTGTTATACAACATAATATTGACAATAGGTTTTTGGATATTGAACCATGAATATCGGTCTATTATGTATTATCATTAAGTATTGAGGGTTCAAATGATCAGGATCCAATATTATATTGTAATATTTTCAAATTGGGAAATATCGTTCGATATTACTTAATGTTATCTCAATTTCAAGAGAAAATTTAATTACAAATATTTAAAACTTTATTACATAATGTTAAATGAGTGACGTTCAGTGAGAGATTAACACATAATTCCAAGAATAATATTGATAACATTTAATGAAATATCTCGGATCATATGCGCCCGACATCATTAAAAAATGACCTTGAACAATATTTGATGTAGGATAACAGATATAAATATTGCAGAAATCAAATCGATCTTGAAGGTTCAAACTTTAAAGCGGAAATATATCCTATTTCATTAAAAATAAAATAATAAAGCTTCCATTAATGTTAATAATGTCGAGTTAAAGATTTGTAAAGAACAAAATAAAACATTCAATAATTAAATGGATCTTTGTGATCAAATAAAACTAGCTTGTATTATATCAAAAATATAATACTTCTTACCCAATGGTCGCTATCTATATTTCTGTCAGCACCCCATTTATTTGTAAGAAATGGATGGACTTCTGATATAAATTCACCTTCAAAATAAGTGGTTAAGCTTGACTTATCAGAATTAAAATTGGCAATGTGTATATATCCAGATATTAACTGATTTTTTAAATCGACATTCTGAAATCTAATGATTATAATAGTTTTATAAAATAGCCAATATTATGCCTGTATCTGGACTTTAACTTTGTAATTTTTTGTTGGGGTTTCTTGCTGCCCATCAAATATACAACCGTCGTACAAAGGTGATGATACAACTCCCGTTATTGAGGTTTGTAATGATAAATTATAATCAAAATCTCCAAGCATTAATATTTGTAAATAACGATATGTTAATAATAATCACTTAATCAAATTAACAATAATAATAAATTCAAATAAAATCAAATAGAAACTTTCAAAATCAATTATTAAAACACAATTTAATTAGATCCATTTAGCAGTAATGTACAAAGCAGAATCATAATAAATACAAATGATTGCGTAATTGCTTATTAAAATTGCCGTATGACTTAGTAACTTTTTAAAATTCACATAATTAATTTGGATAGAAAAATCAATATTTTATGAATGAAATTAATTTTGGCATTATTATTAAAATAATAATGTCGAAATTTATTGAAGAAACCACGATATAAACATATGAGAAAATAACTAATTCATGAGTTAACTATCAAGTTGATTTAAAAATAATGAAATATTTCTGGAATACCACTCTAATTAAATCTAAACGACGACCTTACAAATTCTGGAAAAAAGCGACGGTTACAAACTTCAACTCGAAAAGCCGATTTTTGTGAGATAAAATTCTATAATAGGATGATATACTATGCAATAGATAGTATTGATTGAGATTTTACGGTATTCATCTAACTCACTTTGATTTGAACAATAGATCAATATAATGGCTGATGCTGGAGAACGAATTGAATATCTTGAAGGCTTCTATGGCAAATACGTATGACTTCTGTTTTCAGATAACTGGCTTCACGTAATCTTCTCTAGTGGTTTCTTAGTAAATAATGGACCAGTTGTGATATTCTCAACTACTATTTATACTTTTTCTATGCCGGCACTTATAATAATTCCGAATAAAATATATCTCGATGCAATATTATAAATATCCAATATATTTGTTGAATATTATGACAATAAATTCCCTTAAGGTTTATTTATTCCAGCCATTCTATTAATTGTTACTATATTTAGAAAAATATGATTTTAAAATATCAATATATTTATTACATAATCATAACAATCATATAAATTATTTATTTTCAGAATTCACATTGGAATAAAAAAAATACAAAAATTATCGCTACATTTCG
>JBBMOY011211431.1:0-32325 GCA_037951405.1 Platydemus manokwari | reverse complement strand
AGTTCATTTTAAAGCGAGTTATAGTATTTTAAAGTATACGTTTACAAACGGCCATTATTTTCCCAACAACCTAATATATAAAGATATTATTTTTATGATATAAGATTTAATTATTGTCAGCAGTTATTAATTTTTAATTATTTTACTAAAGCCATTGACCTAATGTTTTTAGAAAATAAAATTTTTAATTAAATATTTTATTGCAATTATAAATAATAATAATAATATTATTATTCTAATCATCATTAGAATTTATAAATAATTATAATTATTATGTCCAGTAGTTTACCATTGGAATGATTATTATTATTACTATCATTATTTAGTATTTTATTATTATCATTATAATCGTCATTATTATTCATTGAATTACGTGCAAGCAAATACATATGATGAGTCCCGAGCATAAATATAATTCGCTCTGAAAGCCTGGAGACAAGCGATATTTACGACATTGTTATCAGAGCGCAACAGTACGAAAAAATTTGAAGCAATCATGATGGAGATGACAGCTTGAACGGAGTTGATGTTTGATGAAATTTCAAAATGCGAGAGAGATGCTTTGAGCTGTAAATAAGTATATTATTATGCTCGATTTAATACGATGACACTCGTTACTATCAGAGATATGTATAATTCCTGATGGTAAGTGAGCATTGTGAATGTAGATGGAAGCAAGAAGTTGAATACATGAATGCCACTCGATTTTTCCTACTTCATTCTATATTTATGATTTAAGTTGTTTTTCTCATTATGACTTGTCGTTATCCGGATTTGAAGACTGAGCTTTTATCTAGATTATCTGCATTATGCCATTGTCAATTTGTTCTTAACCATCGACAATTTTAACTAGCACTCCAATCTAGATGAGTAGTCGTATTTCTTTCAATTATGCAGTTAGAACTCGAAAACATCATTAATAATGCCCCCATTTTCTTTTCATTAATTTACGCAATTCACAAAGAAAATCACTCAAGATGAGACACCTCCCGAAAGTTAAAAACAGAATGAAGAGCAATCAAAAAGATTGATTACTAAAATCACATGTAAGCTAAGCATTGAAATTACCGACCAAAAAGACTAGTAAGAATCCATGGAATTCAACCTCTTTTATAGACTCATCGGCGGTGTCTGCTTGATGTCGCGGATCTTTTTTTTCAATTCTCTGAATTTGTTTGTAGATCTATTTACTTGAGATTTTCCTTATATATCTCATGTCATTGGCGGATATTTGAGCTTGCCGCAGTTTGTAGGTATGTGCCTGTCAATTCTTAGCTTCCAAATATGGATTGATATTTGAAAGAATTTGATCGGTTAACGGCATGTGTGTTTATCGGCTTTGTGTATTTTGACCCTTTTGATTGACTTGTGATGTATCCAACGCATTTCTATCCGATTAGAAAGTTACGAAACCAAAATATAATTTCCTATTTATGCCCACTTCAAGGTCATATATTAAATCTAACTGGCAGTATGATGTATTTGCAACATAATTTATGATCAAGGGCTTGCATATGTTTAGTTTTCTAATTTTTACTTGATGATCTTTTTCAAAATTTCAGCGGGATTTATTGATTCATCATCATATAGATTAATTTCTGTGCGTGTGTCATACAGTCATGTCTTTTACCAATTTGAAATATTGGCTCAATGTTGCTTATGATTGGTTGATTGTCATACCTGTATGCCTGTGTGGATATCTATGTGTATAAAGGTATCAAAATACATGTTCCTGGGGTCATTAAAATCTTCTATACTTCTCTAAAATCAACAATGGACACACTTCTAAATCGAGTCTGATATATGATGTCATTATAAGGATCCCGATGCAATGAAAAACATATATGAATTAAGCCCAGCTTTCAAACGCCACAACATAAATAGAAATTCGTGGAAAAAGAGCAAAAATCGAAAGTGTTTTATTCTCTACATCGATTTCATGAATAAAATATTTAATAGATTTTATCTCTAAATTGGAAATCGATCACGAGTGCCTTCAGAAATAATTGCTAGTCCCAGACAATTCTATAAGTGGAATATTTGATAATTTTCTACAATTGTCTGAAATGTTTGATGATATATTCGTTGAATATCTCGATACGATTAATTGTTTTTTATCAAAAGTAAAGAAAAATTCTGTCAACCGAAATGTCAGAAAATTCTCGAGAGATAGATAATATAACGAGAAACAATATCAAATCAACCGCTCCATTACTTTTTATTGTCTTTATTAGCGGTAACAGGCTCAATAGACGTTATTCTATTGAATAGGAAAGTGGTATTAAATTATTATTTTTGCTTTTATGAGTTGTCATTGAATTTTTAATAAATATCTGAAATATAATTAACGAAAATATATCCCATTCCTGATATTATTTTCAGTAAATAAAATTTTGAATTTAAACGAGATTCTTCTACTTATAATTAAAAGTAAATGAAAATATGTTAATTTAGTTTTCAATTAATTATCGTCATGTAAATCAATAATATTTTCTATATTACTTCAAAAAATATTTATGATGGATAAAATTAATAATTTAATATTAGTTTTCGATTGGTAGGTTTATCGTAGAAAAATTGATTATGTTTATGATAATGAAAGAGACAATACAAATGTTCGAAGCTGAAATAGAAAGAAAATTTTAAAATTCAATACCATTAAAAAGATTAAGAAAGATTTAAACAAGAAAATGATTTGAAACAAAGATATTGCAACGAAACGTTCATTGATCGAAAATAAGAGAATCTGATTAAAGGCTTTAATTGGGCTCCAGGAATTGGTGACTTCATGATCATTGTTTTCGGCTATTCTATTCGATGGAAAATGAAGAATGGAAACTTATTTTTACAAGCACGTAATTGATTAATAGAGTTCTAAACACAATTCAGAATATGGACATTATGTTCGATGAATGGACTTTAATAAATGGAAATCATTAGTGCTAGCTATTTCATTTAAGGCTTTCAAAATATTTAAATCCAAAATGATACATTTTTAATGCCCAAATATTTAATAAACGTTTCTTTCAATATTTTTGAATAGAAACAAAATCTTGCAAAGGAAAAACAATCTTGCACCTTGGAACTCTTAATTTAATACTTTGAGAATTTACATGCCTACACAACCATACAGGCATAGCAATCAACCAATCACAACTGACTTAAATGGAAAATTATAATTCAAAAAAGAGCCATAGCCATACAATAACACACACATAGATATTGACCAATTCCGAGCATACAAAATCAATAAATTCAATAGGAACTTGAGAAATAAAAAATTAAATCGAAATATAATTCAAACGTAATACAAAAGTTATGCACAAATCTCAAGGATAAATATCGATATAAAGATGTCCAACTGCTAGTTGGAAGCCAAGTTTTTGCGTCGTTGTTTTATATTGATTGTGCCAGTTGGAGGCCAATAAGTATTATGAGAATTTGATTTTTATAGTGGACAAGAGACGTGCTGAGTAGCACAGTGTTGTGGAAATAAATATTGTGCAACCTTCGATTTTTCTGAAAAGCATCAGTATTAATCAAACAAATTTAACCACACATTTAGGAATTGAAACTGAAATACATGAAGAGGATTAAATAATCTCGGTCTTCATACATATATCTTTAAATACATGATAAATTTAAAATTTGATAAATATTTATAAGAAGACCTAAAAATATGTTTTTAAAAATATTATCAGTGTTATTTTAAAAATCTTTAGAAATTTTATGATCTCATTTTTTAAAATCATCTTCTTAATAATTCTCCCAGAGCTTATTATTGGAATTTATATTTTGAGATTACAAATAATGATGGATAATTATTTATTATGAATTTATTGGTCTATCTCCATGAACTGAAATAAGATCCTGTTTCTATCAATCCTTCTCAAACATCAAACCTCGCAACATTTGAAATCGTGTATTTTTAAGTAAATGCTGTGTTTGCACAAAACGTTTAATGCAGTAAATCACTGATATCAAAACAATGACAAAAAAAATGGAATTTCTTGAAATTTATCTTCAAATTAGCTCTTTCAAATGAGAACCTTTTCTCTTTTCTTAACAATATTGTAAATGACAGAAAAAATAAATGAATTGATGAAACAATTTCTTCACATTTTCGATTACAATTAAATTTTAGGCCCGATATGAAAGAATTGGAAACCAAAGTTCAAATTCACCAGACAACATTACTTCAACGATTTAGATATTGGTAACCAGATGAGAATTAAAATCATATCTAGAATAACAATTAAATGAAGATTAGTTTCAAAATGAATAAAATCTTTTCTATTTATGAAAACTTATTTTATTCTAGATCTGTTATTAATCCATAAATTGTTACAAGATTTTCAATCCACATTTACTTGGAATATTTCCACAATAGTCTTTTTTATTGCCATTATATTAACATCGATATATTGGCATTTCCAACACTTTTTCTTCTCTTGCTGAGCACATCTGTAGTATGGAAAACATTTGCTGGGCGTTCTGAACAGATAATTAATTGAACAGTTCTTTTTTATGCTACCGATCTCGTTCACTTATACTTGCTGAAATAGTATGTCATGATTTTAGAAATGATTTTAAAAAAAATGAAAAGTTTCCTTTACAGCAATATGGGATATCGTTTCACTAACATCATAATTTTATATCTTTTTTGATGAGATCTTGAAAAGCATTTTGCTTGGTCGGAGCGCTTTTGTTGAATATTCTCCTTTGTTCAACATACCTCACGCCACGAGACTTTTAACAGTGATATCAAAAAAACCTGAACTGAGTGCAGTCGTTATGTACACAAATATCAGTGAAACTGTTTCGTGATGTGAGGGATTATATTGAATAGTGTCATCAGCAATATGTGGATAGGAAATGACGGTTACTAAATGTTGATGGATAAACCTCTTGCAAACAATTCCAAGAGCAAAATAATTTTAATTCAATCTTCATACTAGTGCAAATAAAGATCCAACCTTCACTAAAGATCACATAATCTCATAAAAATTCCAATAAAATATTCTTATGTAATTTAATTTTTGTTACAAACAACTGTCTAATTCTTTAATCTTCATAAAAAACAATTGGAATTTTGATATCAGAATGGTGGTCTCGATTTGAGAGAATAATGAACATTCGATATAATTCACTGTATTGTAACGAAAAAATGTAAATAAATAGAAACAGGGAATAAAATAATAAATAATACGATAAATAAATATTAACAAAATAAATTATAGAAAATTATATTATCATAATAATAAATTATAAAGTTATAATTATTATAATTATTAAAAAGCCAAGAATATACAGATTAAACTAGCAATTAGGAGTTCATAATATTAAAATAAAACAGGCTCACGAAGAATGGTGAGAATTTAGAGCGGGAAATGTGGTGAACACTCACAAGTTAAATTGAGAACAGTACTACAAATACGAGCGACAATCACAGCAGACCATAAAACTCGAAATTCGGTGCTTCAAGTAAGATTTTTTCTGAAAGATTTTAGACTTATTATTGGCACGAAGAAGATATTAATTTTAAACTTTCAACATTTATTTTCATGTCTAAAAATCCTAATCATCATTGCTGAATTGAATGATAATTATATCACATATTCTAATTAACTGTTTTTCTCTACTCTCTTCTGCGTTTGTCTGACAGATTTATCAGTGACACACTTGAGTGTTGAACCGCACATTTTGCCAATAATTTTTCATTCATTTTGTTCTTTGTAAATAAATTAATTATTTAATCGATCTTGGAGTTCTAATTTCCTATATTAATAGCATAACATACGCCTGAGATTACGAGCTAATGTATTTATTGTGTGTGAAAAATTCAAATTAACTAATTATAATTTTAAATAAAATTTTTAAGTAAAACTTTAATAAAAAATTTTTAATCACATTAGTAAATTTTAAAATAAAATTATAGTATTTTAAAATTTATTTTGGATTGTTATTAAATGATGTGTTACAAGATATATTGGATTGATTGTGAACTACTTGGGTCTAATAGCTTTGATTCTTGAAGTCATCGGCGCACTGGACGCACACCATGTTACAGTTTTGCTTTTTCTTTAATTCATATCGGCTTTTCATTGGGTAGGAATTGTTCGTTTGTTTTATGTTAGATAAAATCCATCAAAACATCGGTCGAGTGAAAATGCCAAATTTTCGCCGAACGTTCAATATTTGAAATTGCACATTCTTTGACCAGGTTTCGGATTTTATCGTTCGGTACACCAATTTTCGCCAAAATTGCTTCTGTGAGGTCGGAACTGTACTGAGTGAGCCTATAATGCACGTGAAAAGCTCAATATTGTTGAAATATCAATTTCAAGCAAAGTACCCACTACTAACATTGTATTTGTAAGTAATCAGTTTTAATGAGACTTGTTAGAAAGCCAAAGTTAATTAAACAGCCTTTAGATTTTTGGATTAATATAAACCCAGTGGTATCGTCTCGATGTGTCCTATTTACATCCATCAGAAGAACTAGTATAACATGATCAATATGAAATTAACTTTATATTTTATAAAATCAATAAAATTGCGTTTGTTAATTCTATTGCAATTTGAAAATTAAATGAATTTTAGCATGCACCTACTTTACAATTATTAATAGTGCGTATAGATTCTTTCAGACACCCTTTATATATCTATTTTCGTCATTAGAATATTGCTAAACTACTAGGAGTAAAAGAAATTCGATTTCAATGTGATGAGTTTCATAACAGAAGTGAATTATTAACATTAGCTCAAAGTTAAGAATTTGTAAGAAGAATTTGATCAAGAAACAAAAACCAGAACTGATCAATGGAAAAGTTAGCTATTGTAAGGCAGTTGAAATCATAATCAATTCAATGAACTATTAAAGATCCTATTTCTATTCTACTTTTATAAGTATTATCTAACAAAAGATGAGAATTCGCTGTTCATTTTTCTGGGTTCGTCAATAACTTGAGAAAAAATGCAATCGAACTATTTCTGCGACATCATCAATGTGAGAAATTTCACAATCACCAATTTCATTTCAATGCCAAGATTTGTCACTGGTGGATTCATCAATAAATTTAATAATGATATCCTTGTTTGAAAAATCATTTTAATTTATGATAAAGTTTTAAGAATATCAGAAGCCGATACAATTATTTTCCACGGACAGACATTGATGATCATACAGATTTATGATTTACCTCTATTGTTTCTTAGATTGTATTTTATTTGAATATGTTCTGAGATTATTAAACCAATTTGGATAACATAAATGAGTATGGAAGAATTTAAAAATAAACCAGGATCCATGCAACTTCAAACCCGATCATTAACCAATTACAAAGAAGCCTATTCAAACAAAAATCTTACAAACACTCCCATTGATCTATAGAAATGGTGATAAGCCCAAAAATTCATTTCATTGAAATGAATAACCGCACCATTAGGCAGACACAATCACCTATGTGAAAAATCGCAAATCCTCATCATAGTTTTCAAACTCACGGACACACAAGAAACAAGCATTGGATCACAAAAATAAGGCCAATGGTGACACTCTCAGTTACAAACTGTTGGAAACTGTGTAATTTTAGGAATGATACCTGTGTAGATCGGTTTATTGTTGAATTAAATCTCCAATTACAGATCATTTATATTTCGGTCTTCAACAACAACTTTTGTTGTAGATTCTTTATCATTTCAAATTCATGAACAAGTCAACTCTTATGAGAATTGTAAAATTTTGCTCTTCTTCTAGAAATGTGTCTATCAAATCTGTGTCAACTACGGGTATGTCAAGTGTATTAATAAAAATAAAGTACTTAATAAATTATAAGTAGTTTAATAAAATATAAAATAATTTTATAAATATTTCTATAAAAGATCAATTTGGGTCACTGAATGAAGCCAGAGTTTAATAATTAGATAAAGCACTTTGATTTATGAGAATTCTAATCTACAGGGTATTTCACTTCAAAAATTAAATGACATTCATTAAAAACTTTATTTATTTAATCATAATATTAATAATTGCTGCCAGTAGCTATATCATTGAAATTATTTTTAGGTAAATCCGCTAAAATAAATTTGTATTTGATAGATATTTAAACGAATTTTCTAATCATTAAAAATAATATTCTAAGAGAGTTTCAAATAATGTCCATCGTGATCAGAAGGACTTTAAAAAATAATTGTGTGTGTATGTGTTTTAAATTATCTAATCTGTAATTTTTCAAAATTCCTTTTGATACAAGCGACACTCCTAGGGTCATCGATTCTTCAATCAAGAGAGAAATACAGAAATATTCCCAAAGGGATCTACATCTGCATCGGTGTACTTGGGTCTTGGGATTCTCATAACGACAGGCTCAAATCGAATATCGGAATCAAAAAAATCCAAATCACCTTTAGGTCTCGGAGTTCATTATAACGGTATTGCTCAGAGATGCCAAATAAAGAATGTCTGTTGGGATCGAGTACTAACTTGTCAGCCAAAACAACCAGTGTATAACAGGGATACTCGACAATGTTGCAAGACGAAAGAGAAGACTTCAAATAAATAAATCTCGAATCAGAATCTCAGAAACATCAATCTTCAGAATTCAATTTATCATTCGACATGAGGACTTGTGCCACCACATCGTGAAGACTGTTATATTTATGCATAATAAGTCTTAATAATTTTTATTTATTTATTTTTACGGTGATGAATTTATATAAAATTGCTTTCAGATTTTTGATTAACCGACAATAGGAAATAATCCCAATGATAAATATATCAGCATTGGATGTCTTATGTTTTCTCATTTGGTGTACTTTGCATACATATAGTCGTTATTAATGTTTTACAAAGCCACCGTTATTATTAGTATTTTCTATAAAAGGATGACACAATATTTATCGATTCATTGTGTACTGTACTAAAATCATTGTTAATAATATTTTATCATTTTATAAAATACGAATCCCAACAACAGATTCGACAACCTTATCTGAATTGCTATAGATACAAAAGCAGATATGATTTATCGTTTTGAAAATGAATTCATTCATCAAATCACAACGAAACAAATATGCAAAAGATAATTTATTTAATTAATTGTTAAAAAAATCAAATTTTGAAAAAGTTTTTTGTTTCTATCCAAGTTAAAATTCTTCAAGCGACCTTCGTCACCTAAAACATAGAATGAATCATTTTCATCATTGAAACAAATGAGTACTTACCGGAAAAATAGTGTGCACGTCCAATGGAACACAGCTATATTCTCCATCATTGACACAAGTACATTTAGTGGATCTGGCTGGAGTTGCACTCTGACTGATTTGACTGACGAAAGTATTGATGAAACTTTTCTGAGTTAAAGGTTGGTTGTTTATCAAAAATTTATAATCGAAAACGACACCCTTCAATTTCATTGTCAACTTATAAAGTACATCGTTTACGGGTCTGATTGTGTTATTTCTTTCACCAATTCGTGATAGAGGACTGTAAATATTTTTCAAATCCACTCCGAAAATCAGTGATTTCATGTTGTTGTCTTTCAAACGAAAAGAGAAGTCTGTGAGTAAACTGAAATGAATGGCGTTCTGTTGTAGTTTCTCATAGATGATATAAGATTTGATTGGTAATTCAGTGGTTGTCTTGCATGATAGCATGACAATGTGTCTGGACGCGTGTTCTCTAAATGGATATTTCGATGCTAATAATATCGCTTCAGCTCCATCTCTGAAATTTCCATCGGACGATTTGAGAGCTTGAATTGATCTGATCATTTCTTCACTGGATCCCAACATTTTCTGACCAACTGTGTGAAAGGTTGCCTGATTTTCTTTCTCATCGACAAATGTCACCAAACCAAACTTCACCGACGAAATACCTTTTGCATGCATTTCTCTTTCCAGACTCTCGACTATATTTGGTAGTTTAGATTTCAGATTTCTCAAACAATTTCCTTCGTCAATGATGAAAACAATATCGGAAACTTTTTCTTTAATCTTTTTGATTCTGGATTCATAAATCGGTAGAGATTTTTCATTTGGAACATCGCATTTCTGGCATGGAAGCGGAACATCAATCTTGATTCCAGCATGACTACATTGTTCCTTGTATTGTCTGGCTGATTCACAGGCTTGGTGGTCTAATTTGACGAGATTCTCCGTGCTATCCATGCATTGTTGCAGGAAGTTTTCTGGGTCCACTGTTTTAAAGCAAGCTGCCATCGGTGAAAATGGGAATTTGTAGTTAAATTTACAAGCCAATCGTCTGAAAAACGGACAACTTTTTCTTTGTTTCGGTTTATTAGGTTTTTCTTGGATTATCTGACAACTGTTGCCGTTATAATTGTATTTTTTCATGAATGTGTCACTGTCAACAATTTTATCATCATCAAGCATCAAATCATTGAAAGGTTCGTTATCATTATTTCCAAACAGACCACGCACTTTAGCATGATACCATCCAATTATACCAACTGTGAGCATCTCATTCATTGGGTCCACAGTGATTGTCAATCCAAGATTCTCGTCATACAATTTCATTACTCTTCCCAATCCAATCAGATTTGTTGAACCGATTCTCAGAGGAAGTTCCGCCGGTTTTCCATTCAATGAAATTTTGTAATCACTTCCTGATATTTCAATACTATTCGATCCAATATTGACTGTATAACTGCGGCCATCTTTTCGTTGATTTAATACAATACTCCATTTCTTGAATCGATTATCTTTGCTCAATAAAACTCGGCACGAATCAGATGTCAGCTGAAACAATCGTTTGTCGAAAGTAACCACAGATGCCTTGGAAATCGTTGCGTAACTCTCAAATTCTGGAAGAAATTGTGGCAGTGATAATTTTGGAAATGTTGGAAGAAGCCAATCTTTCAATTCCATATAATTCTTTCCTTCAGTTAATTTCTTGAAGCCCATTTTCATTTTCATCTCGATTATTTTTACTATTTTCGTTAATTTTCGAATTGGATAACCGAAATCCGGAATTGATTTCAGATCGTGAATTGGTATTGGTGAAGTGAATTTGAAAACCATTTTGAAATCTTTGTCATCATAAAGTCGTTGACCTTTACACATATCGAAAACGGCAACATATGGCCAGATGACATTGATGGTGTTTTCTTCGATTTTCATTCGAAGATCGGTAAATGAATCGTCTATCAACGAATAAATCCATCTTTTCACTATTTCTTGATATCGGTCATCTCTCAATCCTTTGATGATTTGTTGAAACAACGATTTCAGATCAATTCCAAAAGATTGGAAATATTTCTCACTGCTGAACACACTAAGTCGATCGTCGGCTTGATTCAAAATTGACTGAACGTTTCGAGCTACATTTTCTGATGCTTTCTCCAATCGATCGATAAAATTGTTGTATATTATCTTTAACTCCTTTTCGTGTTTCAAGAAATCAAAAGACCCTTCACGGAACTTTCCAACAAATAATTTGACGATTTGAATGGTTTTTCCCAATATTTTCGAAGTCTGATTTAGAATTAATAGTTTGGCGACGCGTTTGATTTGAATTGTTGCTCGCATTACATTGGTCAATTGGCTTTCGATGAAATATCGGAAATTTTCCAACAATTTGATGATATCTGTCGTCATTAATTGATAAGCTCGATAGGAATAACGGCTCACTGCACATTTGATTGGCATCAAAATCTTCTCTATATCTGGAAAGACTGCTTTATATACTTGAAAGCTGAATTCAATTAAGGCTTGGATCACATGTATGATCTGGATCTGAATGGATTCGATGATAGGAATTGTAAGTTCAACAATCACACGAACATAATAATTTAATAGATTTACAGTTCGAGAAACTTCATCATAAATCGTTTTGATGAAAAATTCATTTCGTTCTTTCATCGTGCGGAATTCGTCGAAAAAGGATTTCACCTGGGCTTGGAATTGTGTATAAACGTTGCTCGTCTTCTCAAACAATGTGTCATAATTTGGAATGAGTTTTTGGATTTGTTGGTATCTCTCAAATGGTTTTAGAAATTGTATTTCGTCACTGAAGAATTTCAATGCTCTTTGGAACAGTTGATCCCTATAATTAGTTACCGTTTTACTTAGTTTTGTCACCATGTATGTCTTCCATTCGAAAGTTGTTTCGATATTATATTCATTCAATAGTCGAATTAAATATTGAAAGTAAGTGGTTTTCTTTGAATTCTTTTCCGTGAAAATATGAGCTTCCATTTCATGGTCGTTGATATATTTAGAATGGATCTGAACGAATTCGGATCGATCTTGAGGATTGTAGTTTAGTCTCATAGTGACCCCAGGATTTGAATCGGTTTTCAGCAAAAAGAATCCACTGATCTGATCTTTTCCATCGAATAGCGTTTCCATTTCATATCGAAGACTGGTCGGATCTGGTCTGAGTCGATTGATAACAGTTTTCATTGGAAGAATTGGATTCTGTAATTCTAGAGTAACTGAATCGGGTTTACTAAAATCCACACTAGCACCATATTTCATTGTCCGCATAGTTCCATCTAATAATTGATATGTGATCTTAACTTCTTTTGAATAAACCGATGTTTCCATTCGAGTTTTTTGTACGATATTCAAGTCGATATTCATCGATTTCTGTACTAAAATCAATTGTTTGACTTGTATGTAATCTTTTTTCCATTGACCTTTGGTGGAAATCGTCCATTTTAACAATAATCTTTTGTTTTCAGGCCCATTATCGTTGAAAATCAATTTCACATGTTCTTTGCCAACTTCTATCGAAGCAATTTTGTTTGAAAACAAACTCAATGAACCGCTCCATAAGTTTGGAAAATTCTTATCGGATTTGAGATTGAATTTAAAACTGTCAAACACATCTAATTCCATTGATGTTCGAATATTGTTCTCAATTATTTGATTGTATTTGATTTCTTTTGTGCCCTTTGGAGTTTTCCAAGTCAACTCAAAGTTCTTCGTTTTCATTACTTTCCACGCCAATTCCCAATGATCTTTTGTTTCTTTGTTCTTCAGTCCTATTGTGATTTGGTTTCCTTCAATATCATTCATTGATCGTTTCCAATCGATCATGTGGTAGCTATTCTCCAATTGCAGTTGAAAAGATCTTAGATTTTTCGTTGATAGGAATTTTACGTTTGCACCGATCTCAACAGGTTTTTGATATTCATCGTATTTGACGTGGAATCCCATTGAGATTTTCTCACGATCTTTCCAATCATTTACAATGGTGACAGTAAATTTTATTGGACTCTTCATTTTTATTTTATACTTCTTGAAGTCGGTATTTAAATTGAAATTCCAAACCATTCTTCCTCGATAATACAATACGGATTCGTGATTGAAATAATTCTTGATGTCCGGTGATTGTTGGATGGCGATATTCAAAATGTTCTTTTTATTACATTCGATATCACATGAATACCGATTATTATCTCTTCTCAATTTGGTATTGATATGATGTCCTGGAATGATGAGTTCCAAATCGAGATCATTGTTAGACTTTGTGGAGATCGTTCCACTGTAAATGGTGTTTCCAGTACTAATGTACAGCTGCGCTTTAGATTTTGAAACCATTCCATTAAACTTGACGGTTTTTCCATCCCATTTCAATGTTTGTTCCATTTGATAACCAGACTCAGTGATCGTGCCTTTGAATTGATGGTTCAATTTCTGTAAATAAAATGATGATGTATCAACACTGGTTTCTATGGTGATGGATTTGGAATTTGTTGTTGACGATTCTTGAATTTTGTTAATGATATTAAGAAATTGTTCTTTTCTCTTCAAACTGATAATCATTTCTTTGACAGGTACATTGTACGATGCAACCAGATGATGACCTAAATAACTTTCCAGTCCCAAAGAATAATGACGGTTTTTAATCTCATATTGAATTCTGACAGCCTCTTTTTGATTTGTCAACAAGACCATTGTCCAATATTGAAGATCTTTGTCGATTTTACGAGCCAATTCAAATTGTGCCGAACGAATTTTGAGATAATTGTTTTCATTTTCCAAAATAAATTTATCATTGGAATATTCCATCTTAAATTTGGTGGCATATGAATTCAATTCAATGGTCAGAAGTGCTTTCTTGTAGAGATCCAGCTGTAAATCGAAGAGAATTGTTTTCAGAGTCATGAAGTTATTGTTGCCGATTATTTGAATATGGTTTCGCTTGACGTCATATTGGAGTTCTTGGAAGTATTCGTTGAATGTCAATTTGCATGCTTTCGATGAAACACGGACTTCAAGTCTCGAGATCGCTTTTACAGATGTTTCCATGGTGACAAAGACAGAATCTGGTGAATAGTTGTATTTCATAATCATTTTGTATGGCTTGTTCTGATAGTTGGCATCAGCTACAAAACTATTTTTCGTCACTTCCAATGTCACCTGAGACAGTTTCAGGAATGTTGAATCCATTTTCAAGGTAAATTTATCTTTTTCCAATACCAATTCCAAGCTTCCAGAATTCTTCAAGTAATTTCCTTTGATGTAATATGGTTGTTTACCGTATTCAATCGATAAAGCTGCGATTTGATTGAAATTATTTTGGCATGTCATTTGGAGATTTCCATTTTTATTGATGATTTGTGCTTGTACATTGTAAGAGTTGGTTTTCAATGAGCATTGGACTTTCCTTTCTGGACCATCAACAATCAATTTGATTTGCATGCCATTGATGCTGGGTATTTCCATTTCTATTTCCGATCTTCCCTGTGATATAACTTTGCTTTTGTAACTCAGATACGGTTTATCATTATATTCCAACGACATTGATTGGAGAAAAGATTTCCAGTCACCCGAATGAGAGGCAGTCCATTTGTGACGATGGGAATTTATTTGTGTGTTCCAAACACCAGTGAGAGAAGGCTTTTCGAAATCGAATTTGATGTTACCATTGTGATTCCAGTATGTTTTATCAGCGGTTTTCAATGAGAAGTGATTGTCGTAACTGTTATCAGTTAGAGAATGACCAAGAGATAAACTGTACAATCCATATTCGGGATGCTCCGAATTCAGAACGATTTTAATGTGTCTTGAATTTTCCTTGACGAAATTTCCAAACAATCGATAAACCTTTTCAATCGAATCTTTCACAGTGATTTTATGATCAAAATCGTGAGACTTGTCATTGAATTGATGATTGATAGAGAATTCTACGGATTTCGTTGATAGCTTTGGTAACCCAAGATTTAGTATGGCACTGTATTTGTTCTTGTCCATTTTAATTTTGCTGAGCACTTCAAATACTTTGTCAGTTCCGTATGTGATTTCTGATTCGAGTTCATTGTCAGTGCTTCTCTTGAATCGTCGAGTTTTATATTTGATACCCAATGATTGACCGTATTGTTCTGGTGGAGTGATCTTTATCAAACGGACGTCTTTTTTCTTGATATATTCAAAAGACGATAATTCTTTGTCTTTTCCTGCTTCGATGAGAATTCCATTTTGCATTTGTTTGCCGATCAAAACTAATTTTCCTGCTTGATGAAACGGTGTAATTATTTCGGTCTTTCCTTCAAACAATGGCTTGAATCCACCATTGATTTTCACACCAAACTTCTTGTCTTTGAATTGCCAAATAGTCGAATGATCGAGGTTGTCGTGTCTACCGGAATGATCAACATCAAATGATACAATTTTCATATCTTCGTTGTGGAAACTACTCTGGAATTTGAGTATCCTCTTTTCCCAATTGACTTCATGTCCTCCCATATATTTAACCTTTATAATTCCTTCATACATGATTTTCATCTTGAATGTTTGCTCAAGTATTGAGGTGTATCGGATTGTTTTCTCCACTTGAATATTTCGGGCCATCCGGAATGGTGTATTCAAAGCCACAATCAGTTCGGTCAAATCTTTTGTTGAAAGTTTTCCCTTCAAATGAATCTTTTCCCAATCGAAAATTCGTAATTCTGTATTGAATGTCACTTCATTGACGACAGATGTTATCATATTGAATTTGAAGTTGATTATTGGAATGGTCGACGAAAGGATGAACTTGATTTCTGGATCATTGCGAAGACGCATGGAGCTCTTTACATTGAATTCTCCGGTGAAGCTATTTTCCATTGAGCACAACAATTTGTACACACCCGACTCATATGTCAGCAGCCATTTCAAATCGATATCAAAACCTTTGATTGGGCTTAAAATTTGAAATCTCACTTGACCATTATCTGTTTCCATTAACTGTACTTGTAAAGCCATTTCATGCAAATTGATGCTCAGAAGATAATTGAATGGTTTGGACGACTTCCAGATATAACCAATCGATCCAATTGCTATTTGTTGATCGGCGTAGAGATAATTCCAAGATACTTTTACGTTGAACAAATTCGGTTTGGTGTCCCATATCAAATCGGTAACTCCATTCAAGGAAAATAATCTCATTTCTAAGGAAATTGTTCTCATTTTTAGATCTTTATCACTGAGTTTGAATGTCCAAATCGATCTCGATAGATGGCTGATCGATGATTCGATGAATATTTCTCGTTTTCCAATTTCATTATTGATTTCCAAAAGTTTATCTACTGTATTTTTGTAAATAGATAATTTGGTGATAAATTTGTCAAATGTGTTTTGGTAAATGGTTCTCATTGAATATTGGTTGCCTTTGATCATGATTGTTGCATCGATTTGGTGTTCTGATGTTCTTGTAACGATCACTGAAAATACATCATTGGCCAAGACAATCAATTCGAATTTTGATCTTGTTACATTGATTTTCAATTTACTGATCGATGTCAGAAAGACTTTCAATTCACTACTGAACAGAATCTGGTTTTCATTGATGATCATTTCGAAGAAGACGATATCGTTCGATTTGAGTTCGACTTGAAAATCGATTGGAGATAATGAATATTGATATCGGCCGGAAAACGTTTTCGGCAAGAAAAACAACAGATCATTACTTGATTTATATTTCAATGAATTCTTTTCTTTGTCCATGTCGCAGTCCAACAGGAAATCTTTCTCATCTTTTGTCAATTTGACAGAGATCGATTGACGGAATTGATCTCGTTTGATTTTCTGAACTGAAATTTTAATATCTTTAAAGTAGTCGGTGTTTGATTCGATCTTGATGTCGAACATTTCTTTGGATTTCGTGATAACGAGCTTGGCATGATGATCATTGTAGAACGCTTCCATTTCGTACGACTGACCTTTGTCGGCCATGACAAAATCAAACTTTTTAAGATGTTCAAACGGTGTGTTGAATTTGATTTGAATTTGTTGTTGGTGACGACCCAAGTAAGCACTGTAAGTTTTACCGCTCCATTCCAGCTGGACGTTCATTGATTGTTCCTGTTGATTTTTTAGATTTACTTGAAGATAAACCTTTCTGTTGGTGAATGGTGTATTGATTTGTGAAATGAATTGATGATTGTTGCTTGATAAGAGTTGATATTCGTTGATCATTTGATATTTTCCCAATATATTACTGTCGAATGTAATGGTTTGTGTTATCAATTGAGGTTTTTGCTCTGTTCGAATGGTGAAAAGAAGTGACTTGGCCATTTCGAATGGTGATTGAAGAGCGAATTCTAAATTGTCAAGTCGGGCAACAAAACGAACATTGATTGGTTCATCGAGAATGTCTGTGGCCGATATGATTAAATTGAAGATTTCGCCACGTTTGCCGATTAGTTGGATTCGATTTTCATATTCTTTTTCATAGGGCGATAGTATGGTTTTCCATGATAAATCGAAATTGTTGCCAGCTTGTCTTTGCCATGAAATTGATTTGTAAAGAATGATTTTGTCATTGAATTTACATTGAGCATCGAGATTAAACTCATTTGGATAAACTAATTTGTGTTTGTAATGGGCTTCGAAGCCTGATGATGATGGGAAGAACGTACTGGATTTAGCGACATATTTCACATACACATCGTTAAGAGTTTTAATTTCATAAACCAATTCTGCGATATTTTTACTGTCACCGTATTGGAGAAGGGTTGTGATCTGAAGACCGGTCGATTGGTATGGAGTCATTTTCAGCTGCAATTGTCCTTCTTTAGATGAATTTGAAAATTTTATTAAAACTTCGCCTTTCTTCAGAATCATTTCAAGATTGACTTCTTCGAACAGATTCGATTTTGCTTCCAATTTGACTGAATAGACATCACCTTCCAGATCTGTCTTGGAAGATAAACTCAACGTTAGATCTTTCATTGGTTTAGCGAGAGTGATATCGAGATCGATTTCAAATTTACGTTGAGATTGTTTGGTGAATTTGAAATCCAACATTTTGTCTCGTTTGTTTGAGATTTCGACTGTGTATTGTTTGTCTTTAATTTCTCTTTTGAAACTGATTTCGTTGAATGGATATGAAAATGGAGTCTTGAGTTCAATGTTGAGCAGTTTTTCTTTCATCTCCAATCGAAATTCTCCATCGATTGATTTATCCAATTTATTATGACTTACAAAGAAATTTCCTTTCATTTCGTCGTCTTTTATATCCAATTTTCCTTTAACGGTCACTTGTTTCATCCAATCAAATGGGCTTGTCAGTTGGCCTTTCAATGTTTTGTCGCTTAACTTCAATTCGGCTTTGATGAATTCTTTTTTCAAATCTTTGCCGTTGAATGTCAACATTGCTTTGGTGGGAAAGTTTCCATAGTTAAGTTCAAGATTTCCAGAAGCGAGATAGTTGTAGATCGAAGTATATTTCATATTGAACGATTGGGATATTATATGTTCGACATTGAGATTTACTACAGTTTTCGTTTCCTTATCGAAATTCACATTCAATTGGCGACGGGTTGGATCAAAAAATGATTTGAGTTGGAATCTGAATTCTTTCCATCCGTTAACATTCGATGTACCATCAATGAGAAAGATGTTTTCATAAATTGATCTTGTTTCCCGTTTCAAGTCGACTTTAACCTCCTTATCAAGTATTTTGAAGTTGAATTCCAGGTTTCGTTTTGGTTTGAAAGCGATTTCGAATGAATTTTTATCGACTTTTCCAGCCATTTTATACAAATTACCAGATAACAACAATTCGTAGTTGATTTCATAAATAATTAATGAGACCAATTTAAAGTGTTGGATATTATTTTCATTTCTATTGGATATCATTTCGATATTGATCATTTTCTTTCCGTATTTCACTTTGAAACCGTATTGATTATCAGATATTCTGGCTTTCAAATAGATTCTTTCACCAATCATTCCACTAACGGCAATCGTCAGATCGTTCTTCGATGAATCGTAACCGGCATTCAAGACAATGGATTCTCTCATTGATGGATTGTAGAATCGTCCTTTCAAGGTTTTCGTTCCAAAAGCCAAGTCATTCAATTCAATTTCAAAGCCCGTTTTGTACGAGTTCCACAACTCGAAATACGAATAAACGTGATAGAGTTTGTTATGGTTTTTGTATTTTGTCTCCGTGAAAAAAATCGTCTCCAGATTTTTCTGAATTTTCAATGACACAAACTTTTCTTCATTTTCCGAGAAATTCACATCGAGATCCACAACCAATTTTCTGACACATTCGAATGATGTTTCCAGCTCAAATGACGATCGGGATTTGGTTTGTATTGGTATTTGTAATTTCGATTTGATATCAATATCTTTCGACAAGCTCAGTTCCAAGTCTTCTTTCAGGGTATTTTTGTCGAAATGATGAACGAATTTCAATGATTTCGGATGGATCAAGAATGAACTGTTTGAAATTCTGCCGGACATTGATAGATCGATTTTGAGATAATTTATGCCACTCCATTCAATGGTATTGTCGAATTTGAACAGGCTATCATAGAATTGGATCATTGTTTTACATTGATGGGACATTTGTGTGTTACTGTATTTCTGTTTCATTTCAAAAGTCAGTTCTTTGAGAATTGGAAACGACGTCTCCAATTTGAAATCGTTCTTGGAATTCGAACTCGTACCGACATTGGTGGAGAGTTTCACAAATTCATTATTGGCCATTGCTTTCAAGTTCATCATAAATCGTGAAGGTTTCAATTGATAATCGAATACGATCTTATAATTCGATAAGCGATGATATGAGCATTTCATTTCCGATTCCAGCAACACATATCTCCAATTGACGTTTTCTATTTTGTTTTTCAATCGAAATTCATTGTCGTTGATATTTATCTTCAATTCATTGTGATGCTTCATTGAATTTTGATCGGAATCGTATTTGAAATCGAATCTCACCAAAGGTTTCTTGTTGGATGGTGTTTTGATTTCAAAAAATACTTTTCGGAATTGGTGGACATCTAAATTGATTTCGGTTTGGAAAAACGAACTGGCATCGATATTGAGCTTGTAGAGACCTTTCAAATTGGAGTAATTGATTCTGAACTTATGATCACCCTTTGAATCTCTCTGTGGTCGATAGGCGACAATGATTTCGAATTGTTTGCTTTGACGGAAAAACAATTCGAATGATTTCAAATATCGGAAATCTGCGTTCAATTTCGTATTCACTACAACTCCTCCTCGATGTTGAACGGTATTCATCAATCTAAATCTCTTTCCGAAAATATTCGTGTCGAATATATGATTGTATTGGATAAGATTGATGCTGTGCTTGAGTTTCAAATACTTGTAGAAATTGCGATGTTTTAGATTAAAATCCACATCGATCTGTTGAAGATTTTCGATTGTGATTTTACTGTTCAATTTGTAGACGTCGTTGAGATTGATGTCGATTTTATTGATTAGTGATTTGTTGTTTTCTGGAAGTGAGTTTTCAAAGTACAAAAGGAATTGATCAATGGCTGGATATTTGGATTTAACGGAGAAGTGGAATTTTTGATTTGTCTTTTCCCAATTGATCTCAGTAAACAGTTGGTAAAAAGTCATCAATCCGGTTGTTGTCATGTCGAATTTAATATATCGATTATGAACGACAATCGATCCTTGGCTGTTTAGTTCCTTCGTCCTGATAAAATCGGAGAATATCTTGGATTTGAAATCAACTTCCAATCGATTGAAATCTTGTGTTGATTTTCTCGTCAAGGTATTATCAAATCTGATCAGATATCTTTCTCCCATTTTTATGAACAATTCTTTTTCCGTCACTTTTCCTTTATCTTTTTCCATGAATTCTGCTTCAATGGTTTTGAAATCAGAGCTGGGAATCAGAAATTTCAGTTTGATGGATTTCTTTTGAGAGGCGAAATTGTGCGAATAGATCACTGCACTGTCTCGATTGAGAGAAAATTGATGTTGGAATCCAAATAGGTCTTGATAATTGAGATTACTTGCGATTTTCATTGATCTCATTTTCATCCATGTCGCTTCACCGTTGAATTCCATTTTGAAAGTACCTTGCTCAGATTCATAAAATCCCTTTACTGATGATAGGAGCACATTGTTGAGATTATGCAATATTTCGATATCATTGGAAAATTGACCGTTTCGATTATCTATTGACCAAGTTGCTTTTGCTTGTTTGATATACTCGATTGTGGACAACAATTCGACGTTTGCCTTCGCTACTAATTCCGAATCTTCGAATGTATATGAAATATCACTTTTGATATTTATCGACTGAGTCTTCATCCACTTTGCATCGAATTGGCTATTGAAATGAACCGTGTCATCTCTGTGCTTGAAAGACATTGTAAAGGCCGGATAAAAACCACACTCAACGAGAACGTTCCCGGTAAAATCTCTGTTTCTTCCTTCACTATTATTGGCACCTTCAAATTTGATTTGATATTGTCTTTTCGGTCCAATCTTCAACAGTGCTTCAGTGCTGATCGATTGTGACGTTCTCAAATATTTTAAGTTAAACGAAACCAAATTCCATCCCTGATATGGTGTGACCAATTTCCAATTCAAGCTGAAATCATTTGAACTCTTTGGATAGATGATGATATCGAAAAGAATTTTCTTGTCCGATCCCCATTTGCATTCCAAATTAAGCTTCCTATAACGCAATTGTCCAACAGCATGGACTCCGAAATGGATTTTTTCATAACCACTGAATGGTGTTAAAATTGTCAAGGAGCTTTTAAGGCCTTTCTCGGTCCAACTGTTATCGATTTCATACATGGTATTGATTGATATTCGTTTGTTGTTCTTCCAAGATATATCGATTTGAGCCATCATTTCTGAATATTTGAATTCCGATTTTAATCCTATCGAATGACTGTAGTCAGGATAACGAAGAGTGAATCTAGCATTGGTGTCGTATTGTCGGTAATTGGGATTTTTTCGTGAAGCATAAAGATCGAATTCGATTTGATTGTCAGAATGTTGAACTTTGTCGAAATTTAGATTAAAATAGGTTTGAAATTCTTCGGGATTGCATGTGAATATGAATTTGGATTTCACAGTTCGTTGAACGCTTGAAACTTCCAAATCGTATTTGAAAACCGAACCCGTATCAGAAGACGACATGCGGTACAAATTTTGAGGCATCAACGAAAATTTGGTGTCGATCGAATAATCGTGATTTGAATTTGGAATTTCCACTTTACCTTGAATGCTGGCTTGTGATAGATCGACTAGATTGACTTTGAGATTGATGTTGACTTGTTTTGGTAGAGTGTCGATATTTGGCATTTTAACTGTGATGGAAGATTCGTGGTTAAGTCGAGAGATTTGGGTTTGTACACCATCGAGCTGCATTTGATAATTGTTGTACTTTGTATGCAAGGAATACTTGTATCTGTTGACATCAGTCTCTACCAGATTCCATTTCATATCGATATGTGAGTTCGGTATTGAAAATATGACTTCGCAATCGGTATTTTTCAAATAAAGTTTCGGTTCCAGATAATTTATTTTCAGATTCAATTTCGATTGTTGATCTTTATCGAGAGCTATCGCCAATTTAAACATTCTTTTACCAACCTCACTGTTGTAACGACCTTCATAATTGATATTTTTTCTCGGCAGTTTTAGACTTAGACTTCCTTCTGCATAATGTCGTTTATCTTCTTTCCATCTGTGGCCGCCGTATAATTGCAAGTCGATTATGTCGGCAAGTGATTCGGTGTTTTGGCCGGAACTTACTTTCAAAGATCCTCGTACATGTTTGTCAGAGAGTTCGCTTTCTGTTCGCAACTTCAAAACGTTCTCGCCGGTTTTTCCATACGCAAAAGTCGTTGTCAGAATGTATTTGTTGAGATTTTTCGAGCTCTTGTCTTCGGTTTTGTGACGGAAAACGAAAGTGAATTCGTTCTGAGTCTTGTCTTTCGGTTTATGATTGAGTTTCACATCCCATCGATGTCCGTAATAATTTTCACTAGCGATTCCTGAAATTTTTCCCCGACCAAAGTACGAATTGTAAAATCCCGATACTTGGTATTTATTGAACAGTGATAGTTCTCTGGTCGATCTTACTTTGGTTACCTTGATTTTCACTTGTGTATCGTCTTTCATCAGGCCTTTGGAATTGAAATTGAACAGCCATTGTTCGTCGGAAGTATCCAAACTCCATTTGGTTGTGATCGGCGTGAATTTGGCAATAGAAACGGTGATTCCACATTTTATTGTCTTTCCTTTGGATGTCTTAAATACCACATGTTCTGCCATGATATCAACTATATCTTTCTTGTCGATCTGGAAATTAAATCTCATTTTTTTCTCCTTATCAGTCAGCTTGAAATTTGTCATCATCAAAACTTGATTCCATGGTGTCAACACTTCTAATTTGATGTGCTTTTCTTTGAAATCCATTACAAATTCACCGAAAAATCTTCGATTGTATTTGTGCGAGTTTGGAGTATTGAGTTCGAATTTTAAAAAACGATTTGTATATCTGTGACCTGTTTTCGAATCGACAAATGCCACCGATTTCGAAGATGCTTGAATGATATAACCGGTTTGTGTGTCAGACTTTTCAATGTAAACACTAGTGGAAAATGGTTCATAAAATAGAGTATTAGCTCGGACATCAGTCTCGACGTTTCTTCTCGCTAAACACAATTTCACTCCTAATATTCTTGTAACTGTTTCCCCTGAGCACAATACATCATTTTTCATTTTATTCGTTAATTGCTGAATCTTTTCATTTCTGTGGATAACATATGTGCTTCCTTCGATCGATATGAGTTCTTGCTTGGTTTTAGGAGTGTCGACTTTAATTGAGAATTCTTCGTTTTTGTTTGCAAATATTTTCGCTTTCAATTCGGTATTGGTTCCGGATTTCAAATTGAGTCTCATTCCGTATTTGGTGAATGGAGCTTGTAGAGCAACGTCAGCATTGAATTCCGCATTGATATTTGGTGAAATGTGATTGTCGATATTGAATGCCATTGGCCAACTAAATAATCCATCGATATCGATTTTCGATTGTATTTTAATATTTATTGCTACTGATCCCTGCAATTTCAGTTGCAATGGAAATCCCAACATCGTCGGAATGATTGTGGTTTTGTCGATTATTTGGAGGTTCTTATTCATTTGAAACTGTTTGCTTCGACTCCATGATAACAGTTCTTCAATGATATTGTATTTCTTTACTGAACCCAAAGATCCTCGAACTAATTCGATGAAAGAAATTTGTTGACCGTAGAGTTTGATATTCAGATTTCCATTCATTTCATTGAGCATGTTGATCAAAGCTAAATTGTCTTCGACATTCGATTGTTTCTTCATGTAACCATCGGGACCGAACAATTTAAACAAAAGCTCTTCCAGTCCTTCAAGTCTGGCAGACATTTCAAGGAAATTCGTTGGTCTGTTGAGTATCAAAGCGGTTGTATTCAATGAAATCGATCGCGGAACAAATGATTTTTCAGAAAAAATGATATTCGAATCGAATGTCACACCGAAATTATCCAATTTCAACGTTTTTTCCACATTTCGT
This sequence comes from Platydemus manokwari, assembly GCA_037951405.1. Classification (NCBI taxonomy): domain Eukaryota; kingdom Metazoa; phylum Platyhelminthes; order Tricladida; family Geoplanidae; genus Platydemus; species Platydemus manokwari. Next base: position 7,529 of record JBBMOY011211431.1, on the reverse strand, counting down.
GAGAATTTTAATTTACTGACATCGAATGCTTTCTTCAATTCAATATTTTCTAAAAGTTCTTTAATGCTGGCTTTCAATGGATCTCTCGATTCTTTGATATTGGTCAAATGGGTCCAGATAAATGAGCCGACTTGATTGGCTTTCTCTGTTTCCAGAATCTTTCTCACCTTGAAAAGTGTGTTGATATCAGAACAACCCATCACAGTTAGATAGGCATTGATTCTCAGTTCAGAATCGTTTTCGTTGTTCTCCAAGATATTCATTGCTATTGAGCGCTAAATAATCAGTCAAATCATCAATTATCATTAAAAATCTAATCGTGAATTACATCTTTCTGACAATCCATAAATCTCATGACTTCGAGAGCACTGATTCGGATAGATTGAGAATTGGTTTTGGTTGATACGCATTTGTCGAGAACGTCGGTCACTTGTTTCGTAAAGACTTTCAAATTTCCGAGAGCTTTCAGCGAGATTTGCATTTTTAAAAGGTGATCTTTGTTGTCATCCTTCGATGGTTGTGAACAGTCGTTGTTGAGATTGGATAAGAATTTCGAAATGATACTCTTAATTGTTGGATCGGTTTGGCATGATTCATGATTGGCTTTGCAGTAGAGATTTGTGACAGCACTAATTCCCAAATACATTGGACTTGTTGGTTTGTCGATAGAAATCAGGGATTCCAAATCCTTCAACATTTCGATTGTGGGTGTTTGTTGCATGAACGAAAGAGAAGCAAGCCAAACGTTTTGGTCGAATAATGATAATTGGTTGTTTTTAATTAGATCTACCATCACTGATGTCGATGCCGGTGTATTGACGAAGCTGACTGCATCGTAAAATATGGATCTATAGACGAAAGAAACAAATTAAATCTTCAGTAATTTGAATTCAATAATAGAAACCACCTTATCTCTGACTGTTGTTTGGTACAAATATCGGTTGATAAAACATCCAAATAAATTTCTTTAAATTCCTTGGAGTTGAGTTCTTTGAGCTGATTGATTAATTGCATGAACAGTTTTGGAATCATTGAAGACGTCGATGTAACTTGTTGATCGCAGATTTCTTTCAGAACTCGTTTTACCGATGAATAAGTCGATTCATCAGCGGGCAATTCGTCCATACTTTGTTCGATTCCGGTTCTGACAACATTTTTGCCTGTGAATATCAAAGTATTTGATGAATATTTTATTTAAATTATGTCATACTTGAAAATTTTTTTTCATAAGTATATGATTCGCTTTCTTTGGTGAGTTTCGTTTGAATCTCGACAACAATTGCATTGGAGTATTGTCGGAATGGAGTCAATTGATAATATTCGGTACATTGGATTTTCTTCAAATCTTTCTTGTTCTCATATAAATACTGATAATTGACACTAGATTGGCTGAATAGAGAAGCTTGGGTAAGATCAGTGAAAATGGATTTCCTCATTTTGTTATTCACGCAATTTTTCATATCATAATCAAATTTGACGGTTGTTGATGAAGAGGAGATTTGTACGGTTCTATTGTGGATGAAACAATCACCATGGCTTGTCATCTAGAAAAGTAATAAATTACTGGATTGATATATTGTCAATAAATTCAATATAAAAACAAAACTGTAATGTTTGTCAACAAGTCTGTTATTCGTAGAATCGAATCACAGATAATACGTAATACATATTAGTTTCCATCCCCGAAAAGTATATATATATATAGAGCTAGTAAAATATCCCCCTAAATTGAATATCGGTAATCAATATCGGTGATCAATATCGATAATTAATATCTGTGATCAATATCAGTAATAAATATTGGTGGTCAATGTCGGTCATCAATATCGATAATTAATATCGGTCATCAATATCGATAATATTGAATACTATATCGTAGAATTATTCTAATATACCTGATTCTCATGATTTTTGGTTTGAATTCCGTTGTTAGCAATGGCGTCAATGATAACTTTCTTGATATTTTCCGACCAAACCGGTTCGTCTTTATCCATACAAATCGACTGGACCTTTTCATTTTCTCTCGTGAAAAATACTTCATTCTGTTCGAGAAGCTTTCTGATTTTTTCGCTATTCGGTGATTCTTGAAATTCATTGCCGTCCTTTGTGGTTCTATCAAAGACTTTAGTTCCGTACATCTGAAATGATATTTGCAAATGAAATTGATGACCTTCAATCAAAATATGTTTTTACCGATAATTTCATTTCACAATTCGACAGGCCGGTAATTGTCACTCTGGATTTAATTAAGATTCCTGTTGTGTCGTACGGTCCATTTAACGTTCTGACTTTCGATTCTCCTTCATATGAATAAGTATAAGTGTTTCCGGGTTTGAATAAGGAATCTTTTGTAAAGGTACATGTTTTCGAACAAGGGTTAGTGTTTGTTGGGGTTCTTGCTGGAATAGAGATTGGTGGTGAAAACATTCGATGGACGCAAAATTCATCAATCAAATCATACCTGCATTTACGACAAAAAACATCAGCACTATTAGCAACACTGTGCTGAACAATCGCATTTTGACGTTCAGTTGTTTTCTTGAAAATTTAAATTCACAAAATGTTTGATAAATGAAAATCGAGATTTTGGATCAGCTATTTATATCGATTTTCAATGAGCGTTTGATTTTCAATTCTCATGGTTGATGGAACAGAGGGCATTTCGAATGAGTTGAATGATGTCATAAAATGAAAGCCAGTCTTCAATTTCGATTATTCTCTGGAATGTAATAATGAAGTAACTTGAACTTTGGTGTTAATTCAAGAATAATTCTCACAAATTTTTATCAATTACAGTTCAAGTATATATTTTTTTATTATTTATCTATGAGAAACCGATGGTTGATATTGGATAAATGAGAAATGAACTTTGATAAATCTTTTCGGAAATGTTCAAAATAATCTTTGTTTTGTTTTGAAAGCAACTTGAGAGCATTGACATATCCAATGTATTATCTTAATGTGGTTCTCTGTTTCATTGGTATATTGTTTGGTCAATTTATCGATTCAATAAACATGTTGAAATTGTGCTGGATCAAAATCTTTGAAAAATTTTATGCTTGAATGAATTTTATTAGATTAAAATATATAATTGAGAACTCTTAATAGATCTTTAAGCGTCTGTGTGCGAATTAACAAGTAAAATATCCTATAATCATCCGTAAATATCCTAATATTATTAAGGTTGTTGTATATTTTTATATTAATCTTCTACCGAAATATTATTTCATTTTATATCTCTCTATATGACGGGTAAATATCAACAGTGATATCAATAAGTGCTTATGAGGCTCCTTGGGAAAATATGAAATTAAAATACAAGTAAAATATAGTATCTATTCAAGGATAAAATACAAAAACTCAACAGATATTTTTCTTATCATTGATACGATTATTTTTTGAACTAGAGCAACATTTTCAATCTCGATTATTAGTTGGTTTGTTATGGAGTCCAGTTTGAATTGTTGAAATTCATCATCAAATAATTATCGAATTTTGAATGCTCGACTTCCATGGTTTTATTTCATCTGTAAGTCCCTTGATTCCCTTTCTGATAATCTAATATTGAAAGTTTCTAGAAAACACCAAAATATAGATTAAATTAATATAAACTTAGTCGTAATGTTTTTGGGTATATTGAAATGTTTTTTGGTCGATTGGAATATGAGGAACAAGAGAAAATTCTTTTAGTAAATGAAAATTTTAAGAAATCATACAACGATCTCGGCTGCAGAACAACTATGTATTACACGTACAATGTGGAATTGTAAATTTAAAAGCTAGATCCAATCCTATGGGTTCAAATCTATTAGTGAGAAATTTTAAATTGAGAATTTGAGTTCCTATTGGATACAGATGAGTTGAAATAGCTTCGAAACAGATTGACAGTATGGAATTGTCGATGATACAAATCAGGAACACTGATAAGCTTTACAAGATATATTATGAGGGATACTCTTGTTCATATTTTAGGGTTTTTGCTTATTTTTATTTTTATTTTCGCTCTATTCTCTTTACACCCTTGTGCAATATCTAAGTCTTATCAGTACTCCGGAGTTCTATTAAATAAAACGAATACAATTATACACTTGTACAAGGATTTTACAACTACTTTTATACACGAGAATGATAAGAGTTTTAGCTACAACTAATAAGCCAATGATTAATAAACTCCCAGCGAGTCGATTCATGGGTTTCAGATGAAGACGATTTTGATTTTGATCCTACCAATATGCACAGTTATGATGATTAACTGATCCATGAACATATAACTTGGCTTTCTCTGCCCTAGCAGTTTTCCTGGTGAGTTGAGGATCTTGTTGTTAAATCAATAAAATTTTCACAGAGTCTCATTAGTCAATCAAAAGCAGCCTCATCAAGCTCTTGAGCAAAGAAAAGAGATTCCTTTTAAGACTCAGGTTCATTTAAAGAATACGATGAATCGAAGGTGTTGAATCGATAAGATGCCTTTTGAAATGAAGAAACCTTTACCAATTTCATCCTTAGCATTTGCAACTTGAATAACTTTAAAAGTGCTAATCATCGGCACCAAGTTTCCTGTGTGCTTTTTCGTTAACACCTTTAGATGATTCAAATATGTCAATTAACTAATTAACTTTCGATAAATAATTGATCTATCATAAAAATCTTCGAAAACTCATTTTATAAAAATTCTTAATCATAAAGCCACACATTTTAAACTTTTGACATCGTTGAAATTAAATAGACACGCAATAATCAAAAGAATTTGAATTTTTAAAATTAGTAGAATTTATTGCGATGCCAATGTATGTCATTTTTAAACATTCAATAGATTTCTGCAGATTTTATTTGGAATTTTGCTGCGGAACACTTTGTGATTACTTTATTATAGTTACTTTGGATAAGATATCTAAAGGATCTCAAATTGTAAAAACCAATGACATATTACTATCCAAAATTTATCAGTAGTTTGCGTTGCTATTAATATTATGATAACTTGACTCCAGTAGATGCAGTCTTTATTTTATAAATTATAAAAAATAAAATAAATAATATTAAGATGTAATCACTATGACAAGAATCTACTGGAAAAATCAATAAGGGCTAAATGATAACAAAGTATTAAACAAATAACCAAGGAATTTTTAACTCGGATTATTTATATTGCTATAGATTTTGTAGAAATTTTGAATATTCTTACACTGCAGAGTTGCTGGAGTTCTTTTTGCTTTCATAGTTTACTGATGGTCGGACTTAATATTCCGGCAATAACGAAAGACAAGATGGATAAGTTTGAAATCTAGCTTACGAATTAGTTGATAATTGATTGGATTGGGTACAAACTAGTTTAGACAACGGTTTCTGAATAATTATTTAATTTTATAATAATAATAATAAAATATTAAATCCATAAAACAGTAATTACTTGTGAAAATTTTGAATAGAATTCAATTTAATTTGTCGCACGAAACCGATTGTAAAAGTTTCCCATTATGGACCTTTACAAAATTAAATTTTGGCCTTCCTAAAATTTTTTGTCCCTTCATTAATTTTTCTACCAGTACTTCTAATGGTTTGTGAAATATAACTACGTGATCGGCGTAAAGTAACAATTATGAAATATATCGAATATGAAATACGTCGACTCCGAACTTCTGGGAATCATGATTTTACTCTTATTTTTATATTCATTTACGAGTGTTTATTTTTTTACTTTTTCATTATTGTTTTTCTATTTTTGTATTTCTTTATTTACCGCAATTTTAAATTAGGTCATCTACATGCAGATTTATTTTAATCAATTTTTAGTGGAAAAATTTTATCTAATAATTATTATCTTTTTAAGAGTGAGGTCTGCACCGAACAACTCTAAATTGTTTACAAAATTATTATTTAGAGGAAATGTATTTATGTTCAAACGTTAAAAAATCGTGTAGATTTTCAAATCCGAAGGGCTTGGTTTATTTAGAAGTAATAATTGCACGCGAATACCAATTTAACCTTCTTATCCAAACCATTGGTGAAATATTAAGGATAGAAATGTTGAGTGAGATGATATTCTGCAAAATGAAAAACGGGAACCCTTGTTTAAGCACTTTAAACACTTGTATACCTACACAACCATACAAGTATAGCAACCGGCCAATCACAGTGGAGTTAGATGGTAAACGACAATCGGAAAAAATAGGCATAGCTACACACCAACGCACACATGTGGATTGACCGATCCCAATCATGCAAAAACTTAAAATCTTAATAAGAACATGGGAAAGAAAATATCGAATCAAAATAGAATATAATATGACACAAAAAATTACACGCAGATCGCGAATATAAAAATCGATGTAAAGATGGCCAACTGCCAGTTTGAAGCCAAATTTTTTTATATTTTGTGAAGTATAGTTTATGTGTAAGCGTTCTGAATAGTGCACAAGCAAATATAATTTCAGCCTTCTACTTGGAGCCAACGCTTAATTAATTATTGAGGACCAAAAAGAAAGTTTAAAGACATTTTGAGATTCCTCGGTTAAGTAGTATTTACATATTGTTCACACTGAACGCTAGAGTATTTAAAATCCTTCTTAAGTCTACAATCAACTCAAATAGTCACACAAAGGATTTGAACAAAATTGTAAACAATTATGATTTCATCAACCGATTTCAAAATACGAAAAATAAAAATCCAGCATTGATAACCCCTCGCAATACAGCTAGTTGTTAATCTCTTTAATTCATTGAAATTCACTTCTGGAGAAAATATGGACAACGAAAAACGGAGAAACAATCTTGTAGACTAAAACAAATTTATCAAACGTGATATCCGAAGAATTCTCAGAATTTCTTAATTAATTGAAGCGAAACAATAACTGTTTGATAATATATATGTAGGCTTGTAACGTGCAGACTTGAATAATAAGTGCACTCATGTACTGCCTAGTTTTGTTCATAATACAATATGTGAGGCCTTGATTTAACTAGCAATTCTCTAGTGTTATAAGACGAAATTATTGTAGTAACTCTATAAAATATAAATCTTGCAACTCACTAAATCGTTATTAAATTTCCTATATGACCTTCACAAATACAATAATGTTTATTGAAATTCTCAAAAGTCTAACATTTGGAGAAATATTCTCAGAAAACAGCCCAAAAAATAAAATTAGTATATCCTAATTATTTTGATTGTTATTATACTAAATCACTAATAAGTAGTATAGAGTTATTGATTGTCACCAATTATAAGCATGCCATAAGTGAAATTTTAGAAATATTTTCACGTTACAGTATTGATTTTTTCAAGACATTTATGGAGTTCTATGAGAATTTATTCAGTGTGTCTCATTTGCTCTGTTGGAATGAAGTGGCGTTAGTTTTAGAATTAGATTTAACAAATACATAATGCCATTTTTGATAGACACGTCTAATGCAGTCTAAATTTAAAAATCAAGTTCGATTAGTAATTATTTTCACTTTAGTATTTATATTTATAATAATAATAATAATAATAATAATAATAATAATAATAATGATAATAATAATAATAATGA
>JBBMOY011210320.1:0-16157 GCA_037951405.1 Platydemus manokwari | reverse complement strand
ATTAAATATTATGTTTCTAAACTTTACTAATTATCAATGTGAATTCAAAATTAACTAATAATTAACAAATTTAGAAAATTATATTTTATTTTTAAATATTTTCAGAGAAAATTGCCTCTGAAATGCCTAAATATTAATGCTTTATTGATATCTGCATAGATATAGTAGAACATATTTTTAAAAGTACAAACTGTACATGAATTTTCATCGCTAAATTGCTTACGGTAATTTGAAAATATCTGTGAATAAATAAGCATAAATTTATCATTTATCTGTGAACATTATTTAAGGGAGAAATAAGCCAAAAAATCATAGCATAAATACGAATAAAATCGAAAGTGACTAAAATTTACTTGGGTTGTTGAAATCCAGAAAAAATAAAGAAAACTTGAACAGTTGCATAGAAGAGTGCAAATATAACTAAATTATGAGTTTTCAATTATATCTATCTTGATAATTTTCTGATAAGATTTTTTAGAAAATAATAACAATAATAGTTCCTCTACAACTGACAGAGGCACCGCACCCAACATATTATCAAACAACAAATTATCTTGATTTGAACTTATATTTGAACTATCGATTCAATTGTTCAAGCATATTCTAATTTTTATTGAGATTTCTTCATCCGAAATATATTTTAATTAATAAATAATAAATTCCATTAATTCTGGTAATCAACCTTTTTTTAAAATTATTTAATTGATAATTTCATTATCGGGTGCCACAAGCTCGGGTCGGAGTCATTTTGTTTAGAATATCTTTTCCAGGAAACGTTAAGTCTTTAACTAATTAATTTCTTCCATATTAAACATATAATATTGTTATCACTTCCTTGTTAATAAACACTGTATTCATAAATTGATATATTTTTTATTTATTGTAGCCATACTCATTTGTACTTGTCTTAATTTCTGGGAAAATTTGGGATACCTGATAGGATATTTTATCATACAATAACAATAATTTAGTTACTTGCACTTAAGTAAACTATTTAAAACGGAATTACAGATAATTAATTATAGATAAATATTCTATAAATAATTACAATGGTAAATCATTCTATCAAATGTCATCAATAAATCGCAGTGCATTGTAGTGCATTAAATAATCATAATTATATTATTTCTTCCTGAGAATGACGAATTAAAATAAATGGCTTACTAAGCATATTTGAAGCTCTGCAAGAATTTTCGCAGTCCAATCTAGTATGAAAGACATTTCCTTCGACTTCTACTGGGCAAGTGAAATACTGAAGGCACTGATTAATACCCGGTAGGAAAAACCATAAAAATATTTTTTGATCAACAGAGCATGAGTGATCCGATATCACTATTTTCCCAAAGCATTGATCTAAATTCTAGATAAGAAACAGTTTTAGAGTACTAAATTTTTACTTTGTAACATGTGCTCCATAGGAGGTTTAGGTGTACAAACTTGTTTGCACTGTTCTACAGACATAAAATATTGATTGGTACAATGTGGGGCGTCGACACTTGTAAAAGGAATACAATTTCCAGTTGATGGAAAGAAGAAATATCTTCTCAGTTTATTTTCATTATTGCTATTGTCAGGAGAAACACATTTTTCAGAATACGGATTTTGACAGCTTCGTGATTCTTGAAATTAGAATAAATATATTTTTTAAAATTGAAGATTAAATTAATATAAAAAATTTCAAAAATTACATATATATACATGCAAGGTAGTTTTTTGAAACATATGAAATAGAAATTTTTTTTTGTTTCTATTTGTTTTTGTCGGATATTCAAACTTCCTCACAAGAAGAAAACATAATTTGAATTTGCGGTAAGAAATTCATCAGTCTGAAACCTACTCCAAAAATGCCGTCTCTAGTAGATACGGTTTTCAAAGCATGAATAAGATATCGCATATTCAGTTTTTAACGCGATAGAAAATGACAAAAAATTAATAATAATTCATTAATTACTCCTGATGATCATGAAAAACGTTGAAACAAAGCTAGATATCTCAATTTTAATGGAAATTTAATTTAAAAACCCTTCGAGCACATAAAATATATCATGTTAAATATTAGCAAAATACTTTTGATATAATCTAAAAAAAATAATAACTGCCGATTTTTTTTTAATTTTTGGAATGTATTCTTGGATATGAAATTAAAATGGTACCATTTAAAGTACTATAATTAAAAATATTGGGATAATTCGGTTATTACTAGATTTATCTATTGTAATTAGATTTTCTTTTGGCAAAATTTCTTTCATGTGAGGTATTGCGGTTTGTATTTTCCGCATAAAAATATATCCAGGCTAATATATATACAATAAATAAAAATATAATGTTGGATGATTAAAAAATTAGAATAAATAAATAAATATTAAAATCAAACACTAGGTCAGAATATTTATCTTATAATATAGTATTTATAATTTTAATAATATTAATAGTTTTCATTTAGATAGTGATGAAAAACCATGAAATAGATTTTAGCCTTGATTTATATTGAAAATTAAAAAGCATTTTTTCGAAAAAACCTTGAAATGGAAATACTTGCTAATGCTGGTTAAGCTATTGTGATGATCTGACTCTTAAATAATTTGCAGCATCTGTTTTCTTCGACATAAGATTATGATAAAGATCATAAGCAATTAAAAGAAGCCAAAATAAGTCACCTTGTTTAAAGAAATATTAATTACATCGATGGCGAACTTACTAAGTGATCGATGCAACCGAAATTCACATGCTGACTTGCAATCATTAGCATCATCAAATAAGTTTTCTCCGCCCTTACACCCTGAAAATTGCACCTTGTAGCAGCGACCCTTTTGTGAATCGAAAGAATATCTAATCATTTGATAGCTAGTTCTTCCAAAACCATAATCACAAGAGCCTTTTGTGGCATTTTTGAAACACGGATCAAAATCTGAATAATAATTACGTACTCTTAGTAACATATGAATAAGCTAAACCTATTTCTGAATCAATAGAGCTTATATATTTTCGCGGTGTTGTTTTTTCAGTTGATGTTAACATTGGTTTGGTAGATTCCAATTTATTGTCAGGAATTCTTCGATGAAATCGTCTTCGTAATTTACCCAATGATTTTGTTGATCCAATCCATTGATTTGTTGTCATCAATGAATGGTGACTTGAAACAGTATTCGTTGGAATATGCGTCATTGTCGATATTTTATGATCTAATAACTTTCTGCACATTTCTTCACAATCAAATTTGGAATCGAATCTGTTAAGACTGCTACCACAACCTCCGTCTAATATTCTAATACAACTCATAGATTGAATGCTGAAATACCACTTTATTTTCTGTGAGGAACATACGCCATTTTCCGGTCGAGAATAGCATATTTCTAATAAACAATACTCATTACAACTCATAATTAAATATTATTACATAACATTCAGTTTTTATTTTGCCTTCCATCACAGGTTTATGCAAGAAAATTGAGAAATTTTATAATTTTTCTTAATAAAAGTTTACGTAATTATTTCAGTTACGAAACACAATTAATTTACTGGTTGTAAGATTTTTGTACAATCAGGAATAATAATCAATAAAACATATGTTAACCAAATATCCGGTTGAATATTAAGGATAAATAAAAATATCAATTAACGGAAGTGATTATCAATTAATAGTCCAAATCAAATTCATTCTTGATTCCTTTTAGAATTTTAAAATCAATTAATATCTAAATGATAATTTTGAATAGGAATTATATTTAGATTTAAAGGCATAAATGGTCATTTTAATTTGCTTGGTTGGTTTGATTAAAAGTACTTTTTCAGTTTGATGTTTTTATATTCGTTATCAATTCGTATTTTATGAAAGAATACAAGCTGGCAATTAATGCTACAAAGGATTAGCACTTTCACATATTCGAGGCTTATGTGGGTTAGCTGATCACATAAATGACAACAATGATGAGTACTATGAATAATGAACGGGTTTCGGAGTCCTTTCTACTTATCAGAATTGGAACTTATATTGAATTCATCATTTGATTATTTGTTGTATTCGAATCCGCACTACTCCACACGCATTAATTATCACTGAGAACCTGGCATTAGTAATATGTTGTAATTGTATTTTGGTTTCAACCCCTGTCGAAAAACAACGTTTCATTTAGATTAATTGTTTTATTAGTTTCAATATAATTTCACTAACAATGTAATAATTATAAGTCGCATGAATTATATTTCTTGTAATTTATTCTTAAGTACCAATGGGCTGTATTCACTAAAATAGGTCATAATGGAACATGTTTTTTGCTTTTCCTTTTTTTCGTTCTGAAATATTGATAAGAATTTTATAAATGAGGGTGATTCAATTTTTGTATTTAAGAAGCTTAACATAGTCCAAATTTATCATTATTTTTTAATTAATTGTCAGATAAAATGTCTTCAAATTTTAAAATTTTAATTTATTAACATTTTTAGATAAAACTAATTATCCTACCTTCATCAATTCCTTTACAAGCGGTTTCACACTTTTTCTTTGATCCAAAATAAAGATGACCAAGTTCATTATTTGGATTCACTGGAATTAATTCACATTTTTTAGTGGCCTTGTGAAATGCCCATCTCTGCTCCACGTATTTTTCTGTTGTTTCATTAGCGATAATCATTGAGTCACAAGCCTTGAAAGACTCTAAATGATAGTAAAATCACATATAATTAATTACATATTAAAAAGTTTCACCTAGTCTAATCGATCTCTCATTGCGAACACAGGTATTTTTGCACATGGAAATAGATTTGAAAACATTTTTCGACATTGAGAAATCACCACAGTGATAAAACCATTTGCAAATATTATTTTCGATATCATATGTCGCTAAATATGTTCCTTTCAATTCCAGGTTAGAACATAATTGTGTCAAATCGACATTGGAAGGATGGAAGCAGGGTTGTAATTCTAAAACGAAAATGAACGAATTATTTTTATCCCAAACACGTTTATCAAATTCCTAATGAATAAAGCATGTCATCAAGGTAAATAGTCATGAAATTCTAATTATTTAATAACATAATTCTGTTAGTAGTACTTGTTACTTAACTTTGAATAAAACAAAATAATAATAAATAAAATTATTATTAAATATAAAACTTCAAATAAAATTATAATTGATAGTGACAATGTTTAACTGCTCTGGTACGAGCTATTGAATTAATTATTTCGTTGAATTTTTAATCTATTTGATATCATCCAAATAAATGATGGTTTGATAAAAAATTTAATAAGTTATACAAAAATAAATTGAGAAAAATATTCTAATATTTTATCCAATATTATTTGAAATTATAAAATTAAATTAATCATTTCAAATACTCATAATATTTGAAAAAAAATACTTCAAAAAAATAACCCGATGAAATTGTAATGCACGCTGCCTCACATTTTTCCAAAGATTTGAAACTGAAATTATCTTCACCGCATATACTCGTTTCGAATGGCATACATTTTCCTTTTAAACTATCGAAATAGAATCGAAGAAATATTTTTCCATCACATATTTTGGGAATTCGTCGTTTTATTGAATAATTAGAGTTATTAAAATTACATTTGTTGAGATTTACGAATGTTGACTGTGGATTGAAATATGTTTCATTAATTTGATGTTTATCCTCATTGTTGTTACAACCGAGCAAAGATAATGAACAATTGGTAAAACTGTTCACAGCTGGCAGTTTAATTGTTGTTTTATTCGAGTTTGAACATCGAAAAACATCTGTGGTGGAATTTTCGACATTTTCCTTAAATGCCAACCGACCTGAACAACAAAATCCAACATGCTTCACGTTGTTTTTAATAATGTCCCCATACGGACAATTTATTATTGCATTTTGATTATTATATAATGAAACAACATCAATCATTCCTATGTTGATCCATTTAGATTGAAGAACATATATCTGATAGAAGTACATTATTGTAGAATTAAATGGGGCCCCTTTTGTTATCGTACAAATGTACCGACCTTCATCCTTTGCATTTGCACCCTAAATATTGAATAAAAATCTCGTTATTTTAAAAATTATTTTGATCATTCGATATAAACAATACTCTTAGATAGTAATAGTATAAAATATTGATTAATAAATAACGGATTACACATATTATATTTATTATAAGGCGACACATCCAACTGTGCTTGTCTTATTTCACACCAATATCAACTCGTTTGTGACTTTCCTATATAAATATAATAATTGGTGAAGTGCCATTTTGATTAGCATTGTGACTGTGGCAGATATTTCGATTTATTTACCATGAAATAAATATTAATATTATGGTAAATAAATTGAAATTGAGACAAACTTTAATTTTTTACAATTATTTAAAAAAAACAAGTAATACTAGACTATTAAACCTGTCATGTGTTTATCAAGTACATTTATAATTAAATAAATTTAAATATACAACATCAAAAAAATTGAAAAAGTGTTGTGATTAGAATAGAAACTTGGTTTAAAAACTTTGTTTTGTCACTATTCGACATCCTAAAAATTGAGATATTAACTGAATTATAAGAATAAATCAAACATCGCAATTATATATGAAATTGAGTTATAAAATTACCTCTCATGCGAGAAAATTAATCACTACGAAAGTAGGTCAAAAGATCCCTTTTCTTAACTTCAACCAATATTTATAAAAAAATTTTAGTCTTTACTTTAAATCTAATAAATGGAAATAAATAAATTATTCAAATCTTATACTAATAATAAAAATGTTATTACTTAAATATACTGCTAACTTTAAATCTGTAATTAGAGAAAAAAAGATTTCGTCTGCATCTAATTTTTCCAATTATCATGAAGTACATTTTAAAGATAATGTTTTAATTTATTAAATTATCAAATGTCGGCTCGTTTTCAGGGCCACTGTTTTTTTTATGATGTTTAATCAAATTTTCAGATAAAATTGACATTTGCAAAATAAATATAAACATGCTTTAATTTGCAGAACAGATTTTTTTGTATATTCATCCCTAAAACTCGATAAAGGCACTCCGTATTTCCAAATTTGTGAAACCAGATACCATTCATATTGACCAGAATCAACGACGTCATTAGTGGGCGGGCAGATCCATAAAATATCTACGTTATCATTTTCCGATATTTCGATCCTTTGTGGAGATGGCCGTGTCTTTCGAAACCAGTGTGCTAATTGGGAAAATAAAAGTTAAAACGAATTGAATGAAATTTGAGAAACTTACACGTTTCAGTTGACAAATGATGAGATATTCGATCATTGTGATCTTGTGTAGATGAAGGAAATTGTAATTTGTTTGTAGTTATTGGTAAAAATGTATTTCCTTTTAATAAATTATCTGAAATTGTCGTATTTTTGAAATTTATTCCTTCTTTATTGTAATTTATGGTTTCTTGTTTGGTCTTAATTGTTGAAGTTTGAGAAAACTTATAATCAACGAGATTTCTTGCTTTGAACAGTGGCAATGCTGTTGATTGATGTTCATTTATGTCAATCCTGGTGAGTTTTTCATCAGCATTTGATATCGAATAATAGTTTTCATTATGTGGAGTTGTTGATTGAAATCGAGTTGGTAATTCTGGGTTATTTGCCACTGTCATCATTTGTGATTTTGATATAATATCATCAGTTATACTTGTGTTCTTATTTTCCAAAAATTTATTATCTACAATATGTAAGCTATTAATCGTCGATTCATTAAGAGTTCCATTATTTGTTTCATTAATTGAGATCATCGAGTTAACGGTAGTGTGTTTCGGTATATTCTGATAAGTTTTGGTTGGTTTGTAATATTGATTTTTTAAATAGAATGTACTCGATTTAGGTGCGTAGAATGAATTTAAACTATAATTTGGTAATGAATTTTTAATCTTCAAAGTATTTTCGAAATGCCTACTAACCGATTTTCCCAAAGGGTCTGGGGAGTTGGTCAATTGATGTTTGGAATACCTTTGTGTTGTATAACTAGGTTGTTCCTTAAACGAAGAATTCGATGATTTCGTTGAAATATTCGATATTGTTTGATGTTTGATAGATCGGTTTTTAACCTCTCCGGTGTGCATATTTTTCAACGATCTGTTTGAATAGTCATTCATTTTTTGTGATTTACTTGACGATCCTTTGAAATTTCCTTGTGTTACGTGAGCTTTGATAATTTTTCCTTTAGTTTTATCGGTATTATAACTAAGAAATTTATCGGAATAATCGATCGTTGTATGACTCATTGGTTTTCGTGTCGTTTCACTGGTAATAAGTTGTCGTTGAAAATATCGTTGTGACTTAGGTATTTCATTAGAAAGAGATATTGGATGTTTGATCAATGATTTGGTATTGAGAAATTTATTTTTGAAATATCTTTGAGAATTATAATTACTAGTAAAGGGTTGTTTTAAATATTTTTGTGTCATTTTGTTAGGTCTAGAATGATCGAATGTCGAATGAATATTGGAAGATGATGTTTTCGAATTTGCTTGTAATTTTCGAACATTGTTAGTTTTTTGTGTCGTATGGTCTGGTTTGTCAGTGGTGATTTGTTGCCTAGAAAATTCATGTAGGTTTTTAGAAGAAATTGTTGGTTTTCTGGATGAGTGTGTCAAGCTTTCTATGTTCAATCCACTTGTTTGATATTTTTCTAGACTAATAAATCCGTTGTCATCATCGTAAGTCCATTTATTATTTGCAAGATCATAGTCAGCAATTAGCATGTTATCATAATCGACACCATTTTTGATTATATGATCTGAATTGGTTCTTTTTGTGGTTGTTGATGATTGATACCAATCTAAAGCAAGTAATTTTAATAAAGACTAAATTTATTTTTATTATAATATATAACTTCATACACTTTGAAATTTAATTCTGTTATCTTTCATCAATTTTCCCCTTTATACATTTATCATTTTCCCATCCAAACTGTCACTGTTATTTTTTAATTTGTATTTTACTCATTACTGTTTCTACCAACTTTATTTCTTGTAAATATTGTAAGAGTTATGACAGTTTGCTTATTTAACCTTTGACAATTCCAACAAGTATTCAACCTATAGACCGATTTTGTAGCTCTTTCCACCCATTATTATTGAATATAATCTCAAATTTACTAACTAATAATTTGCTTATTGCAATTAAAGCTCGATTTTATGTCCGTACATTTTTATTTAAAGATAAATGAGGTGTTTCTATTATATCCATTTATGGTTATATTATATTATATTATTAACATCTTGCTGAATCTATTCAGTAAAGTAATTTTAATAATATTTAAATTATTTTTTGTTGATGTTTAGAAGATGTTAGCAATAAAATAAAACAGTCTAGATGATTTTGAAGTGTCCTACATTTTTCTTAGAGAATTTTCGAATTACTAATAATTTCCATGGTCGTGCTTTATCTTTACAACAATTTTGATCAAAAGCCATCACATTAATATAGATATAAGATTTTGTTTTATTGTAATTTTATTTTTGAGTTTATCTTAGCAATTCTTAGAAAAAACGTGCTTTCCTGACTTGCCATTCTAGATCTGTCCTATTATTAATATTAACCAGGTGCCATAAGTGGATTTCGACAGCTAGAATAAATATTTGATGTGTAACTTTACAGGCAATAGATTTAAGAAATTGTGTGTTCTAGCATTGTTATAGGACATTCTTGTCTTACCTGTTTCATGTTATTTATTCCTATTATTGTTTATCCAATAATTTATTTTAGTTTATATTTTGATAGCAGAATAAGATAGAATTGAATTTTAAATAAAAATATAAATATACAATTTAATTCTTGTCAATAAGTAAAGTCATGATAAACTTCATTCGAGAATTGCTCTCGTTTAGATCTATTTATCAAAACAAAACATTCAATCAACAAATTATCTTCAAAATAATTAATTAAAATAGAAACTTACCTTTTATAGTGTTCGGTGACCGCCGAATGATATTCTTATAATGAATATCACGTAAATTGACTGATCCAGTCTGACCTTTGTCATGTGTATAAGCTGCGTTCTCATGCTGACTGCTCGATAAACTTCCGTCAATTGCGAAACTGATGGATATCTGCCCGTAATGTTATATATTAGTATTTAATAAGTATTTGGATTGTATTTTCAGATTATTTATTATATTATTATTTTAAAAAATGTGCAATTATATCATGATTTAATATAGAAAATATAGTGTGATATCGTTTGATATTTTTTAAAATGATATTACAGCTTGTATAAAATAATATGAATTTATACCGAAACATAATTGGAAGATTTTGAGAATGACTTTATCCTGACCTTTGTTGTTTAACATTATACAAAAAATCAAATGAAATGGTTGATTGAGTCCTAGACAACAAATAATGAGATATAGAATCTCAAGTTCTGTTTAATCATCAAAGATAAATATGAATATTTTTCTGAATCCATTGCCATGTGACGAGAACAGTGATTCAATTCAAAAACTATTAAAAAGACTTATGAAAGAAATTATAAAATTCAATACTGTGACAACAACAAACTTCTCCAGCAATAATATGCTTTCATTTAGTATAAGCGATAATATTTTAGAAATCGGAGAATAGATTTTACTAGATTGAACCGTGACCAGCCGAATTACAGCAATAATTTTAGTTGTATCGACAAGAATCGGTTATATGTCAACAAATTGCAATAAAATTCAGCCAGTCATAAAAATGTTTATTCATCACGACTCCCTGGAAGCTAAATGATAAATATTATTATCCATGTGGTAATAATTGTTATCTCGTTGATTTCGGAAGTAGTCAGTGATTTATGAAATTTTAGGACTTTAAATGAAAACAGTTTACAAAACAGTTTACAGAATATTATCAATATCAAATTAATTCGATATTTTCTAATAATTCCAAATCTTTTTCAACTCTAGTCCCATAAAATTAGAAATTTTCATTTCTTATATTGTTTTCAGAAAATAATTCTTAATTTAATTTTATAACGAAATAAAATTATGTCGTACAGTACAAATATTTAGAAAATCGTTTAAGAAATTCAAAAGTTTTTTAATTCTGAAATATAACTCTTTACGTTTACCGTTATCATTGAATATTTTACACGAATATATTAATATGGTTCATTCCAGCGGTCAACAATGATTTTTATTGAAAAATAATTTAGAAAAAATTAAGATTATAGAAAATATTAAACAATATAATATTTTAATAGCAAAGACAAAAGTATAGACTAACAATATTATATTTACAAAACATCAAAATATTTAATGGCATAAATTTCAATTAATCGAAATTTTATACTATCATCTTTCGTGCTCTGTTTAAAAATGAACAATGTAAATAACTTACCGTTAGTAAAGGAATAAAATTTAACAATTTATATTTCAAAATCATCCAAGTCACCGCAGGTAATGTATGAAGCTCAACAGGAAGGCAGATTCAATATAATAATGATCATCAGTCAATTATACAAGCTATTTATTGAAATGCACATGTTGATACAATGTGCAAGTCTCGTTGTGCAGAATCATTTATTGCACCAATAATATTGATGGGATCAGTGTGAAAATTAGTCAGCATTAATAAGCGGATTGCCATGATTTATGTTAACAGAAATTTATCTGCTTATCTAAAAAACCTCTATTATTATTGCATAACTGTTTTGATGCACTATTAATAAATCTTGGCTTATAATCCACGTAGATGGAAGTTGAATGTGTAATATTTATTGGTGTATTGAAAGAAATCAAATCTGAAGAAACGAATTAGATCTGCTCCAGAAATTTATGTTATATTAATTTTAATAATAATTAATTTAATTATGATTTTGGTGCAAATGACCAAAAGTTGAGGCAATTGTTTTTGTTTTCCTACAAAAAATCAAATACAACAAAAAGTCACCAACAATTTAATTTTGAATCTTATTTTTTAAAAAAATTGATATCCGAACTTACCCACAACCTTATAATCATTACTAATATTTCTTACTAATATTGATTGAAACGTTGAATTGATTAATGATTGAACTACCGAACTGTGATTCATGGAACGATCGAAGAAAGAACTATGTAGATCCCATAATTTAATGTATGAGTATGTCAATATCTTTCATCAAGCTCGAATATTTTTTATTATTATGCTCTTTACAAGTTTCCACATTGTCATTGACAATCTGACATTGAGATTTTCGATATCTTAAACATCTTCTAGGAAGTATGAATGAAATGAAAGAAACATCCTTAATTCATATTCAACGTGCATTATTATGTCATCCAGAATGATGCGATAATCATGCTTTTCATGGTTTTAAAAGTTATCTCAATTAGTCCATTCGGCTGTAGGTAATATGGGAAAGAAAATGTTCTCGTTATTTTCATACTGACGCATAATTCAGATATCAATGTTTAGTGACAGATTGTTGCGTTGTACAAGCTCTTAATTTACTTATAAATTATTTACATAATGTCTTGGTCACTTTTTTTGCAGTTATACGTTCTAACGGAAAAAGGTATTCATATTTGGAAAAATAATCGATTATACCTAGGATAAATTGGTTTTCTTGCTTTGTTTCTGAATATGGGTCTCCAATATCGATTATAATAATTTTGAATGGATTATTTGTAAATATTGATTATAATTTAGTTCTATTTCTTCCACTGGGATAATCCCAATTTAGCAGCCATTTCGGAGCTAAATGATCAATACTGACAATAAATTTCTTGCCATATTTATAATGCTTAAATTTTTTGGTAAAGGTATAGATGGCTGGTAACTCTTCTTGCTATACAATATTTAGGCAGTATTCTCGATGCGATTAATCGTTTTGCATTTGGCTCCTATAGTACTAATATCCAAAGCATTTTCCTTTTTTACATGACGAACTTAAATCAGGGGATGAAATTAATAACATTTTCAATTTATGATGAGTTGCAGCTGATGAATCGTTCCACTCAAATTTAATTCACTTCAGTAAACTGTATAGTGATTTGGTAATACTAGCGAAATCCTTAATAAACCACCTATAAAAACTACACAATCCCAGAAATTCCAACAGTTCTTTGACACATTGAGGTTTTGACCAATTTTTAATTACACCAAGCTTGTCTTCATCTCTTTCATTTCTTCAATCACGTGTCCTAAATACTTAATTTATTTTTTAAGAAAAGCACTTGTTTAGGTCCATTTTTAGCGCACCCTCGACGATTATATTTAACTGTTCTTCAAAAGATTAGAATTTCATCCCGATACATGACACAGTTTGTCCAATTTTATAAATTTCTTCAAATTTTTAGATACAACATCGGAACTATCCGTTCAGTACTGAATGCCGTTTTTTCTTTTGTTGCTTCCTGCAACTCTGCTTAATGATACCCGTTCATCAAACCAATCGTTTCTTAAAAAGCAGCAAATATCTCTTCCGAATTTTGTATACGAAAAATTGATCTAGACGTAAGTTCATTTAGCTTCCTATAACTTACACATATTCTAGTCGCTCTATCATTTTCCATTACTGGTACTATTGAAAAATTCAAAGTAGGTTTGATTAGACTAATAACGTTCGATTCCAACATTCCATCGATTAAATGTTTAACCTCTTCTTCTAACTCTAATGGGAATCTACGGTGTTTGACAGCTATTGGGAAGTCATTATTTGTTTTGATACTTTTTATCGCTAATTCCATATATGCCCAGTATTTTACTGGAAGACCTCACAATTAGATACATTTTTATAAAATACTGATCGACATTATATTATCTATTCAATATTATCGGATTTAACTCAAAAATGTTGAAAGGCAGCTGATTTTGCTCCAAAAGTATGCAGTTTATAAGCCGTCATTCTTATCCAAGAATTGTTGAGATCCGTTATAAGTTTTGATATATTGTGTAGCATTGTAATTAACTTGTAATTTTTATTTCATTTAGTTGTCAATTTGTATTGGTGTTATTTAATAATAAATATTTGTAGCAACAAGCCGTGGTCATTGATTAAATAGGAATCATTGATCATAAACTGACACTGATAGTTAAGATTTATCACTATTGCCACATTTATTGTCTTTAAACAATGAAGTTGTGCGTGGTGAAGAAAATAAAATCATAACGTTCATTACAATTGTGGTCTTAATCAAGAACTCAAATATAAAATAGAAGCAAGATTAACAAAACAATGAAATCAATTGTGCCCAAACTTAAATTTTCTATAAAATATCCTGGGAATAGTTCTGGTACTACATCGAAATGTTGAAATCATCATTCTGCGCTGATTATAATTTTTAAATAAACCTGTCCTGAAAGTTATATTGTTTATCCATTTGGACATCTAGTCTTAATAAAAAGACCTACCCATTCTGATTTTATCATTATCTACTGGCAAAATCTTTGCTTATTCTCATTCTCAACCTTGCAGTCGATATTTGGTTTATTTTTCTGTTTTTCTGGTTATCAGTTCGATACACCTTTATCTGTTTTTGTCAACGCTGTGCTTGCTTTATCTCCTTATTCATTCACCAATTGTGCATAATTGTTCCCTATTGATCTGAATAGGTCGTGGCTAGATTTTCTTGGTTTAACTCATACCCAAATTAGTGCAATCTTTCTCCGAAAGTGTATCAAAACTCGAGGCATTGCCCTTTCCTGATGCGATGCTTCTTTTCTTAATATTTAAATATTTGACATCCTTGATATCTGTACGACAAAATCTTTGCAGATGCGGACCACCGTATCGAAAGCATTCAATAGTCTTACAAAAATAAGTGTAATTTCATTTTTGTTTACACTTAAAGCAAACTAAATCTCCCATTAATCTTTCTTGTCAAAGGGTTTCGAGGTTATTTTAATTTATCAATGTGCGTCAAGTCCTACAGTATGTCAAGGTCTTTGAATTCTGGTGTCATGACATCTCTTTCATCCTTTAGGACGGATTCATCCATGTACTTATGGTTTAATTGTTTCATACCAGATAGATAGCTCTTGTTAAGTAGCTCTTTTATAAAAATCTTCTTGGAAACTTCTTCCTTATTTTCCATATAAATAGCAATCATATTAATCCCAACGGAAATTTTAACTCTTCTTGAAAATCTTTGATATATCACAGTTCTATACAAAGTAATTATTATTTGGTGAGAATATCATTTGCAATTATGTTTCATACCGTTATAGAATTCGTTGTAACTTTGAAGCATAAACTTTTGAATGATCCATTTATCTACGTACAATATCTATTCCATTAATCTTAATACAGTAAAGAGCATATTTCTTGAAAAGTAATAATTGGTAATTGTGTGTATTTGTTTTACAAAACGATTTAATCAATTAAATGGAAATTATTTCATTATCATAATTTAGTATGTTATTTCAATAAGCAGGAATTTTGCTTTAAATTAATTAATTGACTCGTAGTTTAATATTTAATATATTTTTATAACATTTAACATCTTAATATTATAATAATATAATATAATATAATATAATATAGCATAATATATTTATTTATTTTATATAATAATATTATAATGATTTAAAAGGACTGTGCATTCACATTTTGGAAATATCAATGAATATTAATTTATGAATATTAATGTCAACATCATCTGCGACTTCATTCATCATGCGAAAACATTTGGAATCAATGACGTTCTGGTAAATAAAACTTGATTGGAAGTTTATTTCTAAGCATTATCTGCTGGGAGAGAAAATTGTGATTCACGCTGATTACAAACCCTTGACATACATAAAGAAAACTAACACACCAATTGACCCTCAGTTTCAAACATGGTTTGCAAACTTATCCGGATTCAATTTTGAATTTCAATATCGGAAGGGATCAGCTTTCAAGAAAAGCAAATATTTTAATGTTAGTAAATGTAGACATTATAATATGTATTACTATATATTTGTGATTTGATAAAATTGAAAAACAATATAAATCGACTTACATAGCCGTAGTGAAGTCCATTCTAAAAATGAAATTAATATCAAATAATTAGTTAGAGTAAAGCTCACTTACACAATACTGAAATTTGCCACTCGTCTAATAAAAAAGATGAATGATAAAATTAAAGTTCACTCATGAAATATTTTTCCCTTGATAATTTTTAACGATTATATTAGGCTGAGTCAAAAGTTATTCATGTTTTTTAGTTGTTTAAAGTTTTTGTTTTACCAAATCATTTAAACA